>SZWC01001084.1:184765-216427 GCA_023375785.1 Penium margaritaceum | reverse complement strand
AACGTCTCATCGTACTCGGAGCCCGGGCGTTGAGAGAACCCCTTAGCCACTACCCTTGCCTTGAACTTGTCGATGTTGCCATCTTGCTTCTTCTTCACTCGGAGGACCCACTTGGATCCCACCACGTGGGCCTTGTCGGGTCTATCCACCAGCACCCACGTGCCGTTCTCGGCAATGGATGCAATCTCGCTATCCACTGCCTCCTTCCACTTGGCCGCATCTGGGCCATTCATGGCCTCCGCCACTGTGGATGCCTCTCCCTGAGCCATGCACGACCAGCTAAGGCCGGTCCAATCATCCTCATACCGCAAAGGTGCTCTCTTTGGTCGCAAACTGCGCCGGGGTAGTGGTGCCGCTTCTTGCTTTGGTGCTGATGCTTCCACAGGTGGTGGTTTGTTGTCGTCGTTGTCGTCAGAAGAGTCGTCAGACTCCAAGTCAGACTCGGAAGCCTCGGACGCCTCGGTATCCGCGTCCATGTCAGATCCTGCATCATCCTTCGCAGCCACTCTCCCATTCCCACCACTTGCTGGCAAGGCGAGCCAGTTGTCGGGTGCTTGGTCTCCGGACTCAAGCAACACTATCCACTCTCTCGCTTTGGGAGTGAGGGTCGGGTCCAGCAGCTCTCCCTTTCCAAGGGTGCGTTCGTCGAACACGACGTCTCGGCTCCTCACGAGCTTGCCTGCTGCCTGGTCCCAAAGCCGATAGGCTTTGTGTGACGTGTCGTACCCAACCATGATGCACTTCTTGGAGCGTGCATTAAGCTTGCCTCCACCTTCTCCCGACTGGATCTTCACCCATGCAGTTGACCCGAACACCTTCAGATGAGATGCGTTGGGTTTCTTTCCCGACCATGCTTCCTGTGGGGTCTTCAGCTGCTTGTCCTGCTCCTTTTCACGCTTCCGCGAGGCGGTCGCTGGTGTGAGGTTCAAGAGGTAGCAAGCCGTTGTTGCTGCTTCAGCCCAAAAGCAAGGTGGGAGCTTGGCGTCGAAGAGCATGCTTCGCACAATGCCGAGTAGGGTCTGGTTCATCCTCTCGGCAACGCCGTTGCTTTGGGGGTTCTAAGGGGTGGTTTGCTCGTGGCAGATGCCATGATGCTTAAGCCAAGGCTTGCATGCCTCGTACTCACCCCCGTTGTCACTTTGGAGTGCCTTCACTTTCTTGGACGTTTGCCGCTCCACAATGGCGACGAACTCGAGGAGCTTCTCCTTGACCTCTCCTTTTGTTTTGAGGAAGTAGATCCACAACTTGCGGCTGTGGTCGTCAATGAAGGCTAGGAAGTACTTGCTTCCTCTGTTAGACGGTGTGCGGAAGGGTCCACACACGTCACTGTGTATCAGTTCCAAGACGTGCTCCGTTCGTTGACCTCCTCTCCCAAACGGCTTCTTCTTTGCCTTCGCTTGGAAGCATGGTTCACACTATGTACACCCTTCACCATGCTTCATAGTGCACCCTTCCATTCCGCGGACTACCTCTTGCTCTTGCATCTTTTGCAGCGTGCTGTTGGCCACGTGGCCAAATCGCCGTTGCCATAGCTCAGCATCTGTGTACTTGGTTGATGTGGCGGCCGCAGCGGTCGCCAGTGGTGCATCCCTCGACTCCGGTGCCACTGTCTTGGTGGCACATGTGAGTCCCTCATCCGACGCCTTGGTGACTTTGGTTTGAAGCACGTAGAGGCCGTCGAATCTTGGAACTTGAAGCATGAGGTCGTCTTTGGTGTACAAAATCTGGATGTCCTCGTTTTTTAGGGCCACCGCTTCCTTGTTGGTGAACACCACTGTCATGTTGTTGTCGGTGATTTGTGAGACGGACAGCAAGTTGGCTGCGAAGGAGGGCATGTACACCACCTTTTGAAGGTTGAATGCCTTCTCCACACCATTCACGTTGAACGTGATCACCTTGTCCCCTTTGCCCATGGCTTGGACGACGCCACCGTTTGCACACTTGATGCGCATGACAGATTCGGCCATGGAGACAAATCCACCCTTCTCTTTTGATGAGTGGTGGTTGGTGCCCGAGTCAAGGGCGAATGCCCCGGGCCTAAGGATCGCTGCGCCCTTCATGGGCAGCCCCCTAGCCATCATGTTGGTGAGCTCCTTCTTCTCCTTTCCACCTTTGTTCCCGCCTTCTCTCTTGGGACTACGACAGTCCCTAGCCCAGTGCCCAGCCTTGCCACAGTTGTGACAGTTGCCGGGCTTCTTGGAACTCTTCCCGCCACCATTGCCTTTCCCTCCACCGCCACCGCTTCCGCTGTTGCCTTGACTGGAGCGAGAGCTTGCACTTTGTCCACCGAAGCGAGAGGCATAGGCTGAGATGTTTGCCCCGGCGCCACTGCGTCGCATGGACTCGTTGCGGACGTGTTCGGCGACAGCCTCGTACGTCAGATCTGCCTCCTTCTAACCGCCAAATACGGTGACCAAAGACCCCCAGCTTTCCGGCAGCGCCATTAGAAGAATCATGGCACGCATGTTGGAGTCGAGATTCCATTCCATTTGCTGGACCTCTTGCAGCACGTTGCCGAACGACTGCAAAAATGCGGGTATCGATTCTCCTTCGCTCACCCTCATCGACATCAACCGTTGGAAGATGAAGAGTCGGTTTGCTAGGGCATTCGATTGATGCACGCGTGCGAGTTTTGCGTAGGCCTCGGCAGCCAACGTGCATCCTGTGATGTGGGAGTGTTGAGTCTCGTTGATGGACGTCACAAGAATGGCGAGAGCCATGTTGTTCTTCATCGTCCATGCTGCAAGGTCAGCCGCATGCGTCGTCACGGTCGCATCGGCTGGTGCTATCTCGGTCCCTTTTAGGATGTCAAGGTAGCCACGCACGTTCATGACAATCTCAAACTGCCATTTCCACAAGGGAAAACCTGTCCCTGTGAATTTGGACATACCCGCCTCAAGGCGGGCTGGAGTCGGATCCGCCATTTCTTGCGGTTGCTCGTCTTCTCTGCTTCGCTGCTACTCTGCTTTGTTGAGGCCGATGAGGCTGATGAGGCTACTGACTGCGACCGTTGTCAAAGGTGCAGTTGATTTCGTTCCATACCCCTCCCGCCGATGATCGCCTAAGGCGATGGTGTCGTCGTGAGAGAACGGACTCGGGGTCGTACCACCTTCTAAAAATGGGTAGAGCTTAATCCCGTTGGGGCTCGAGGGTCTTGTCCAACATGGACAAGCGATTCCTTGTCCCCTAGTCTGCCACGTGCGCGCACCCTACCTGAAGAAGCCGATGGAGCCGATGGAGCAGATGGAGCCGTCCGATGGTCGTGTCCCTGTTGTACCTGTGCGCCCTGCAAGACCACGCGCTAGTCGGTCTTGGAAGCGTGCCTTAGAACCAGAAGTGTGGATCCATAACCCTTTGTCAATGCGCCGGATAGCAACGGTCTAGAAAACGGCTCCCGACATGGGAGGCCGCCGACCGCTCTTGGTATTGCAACCAAGATAACATATCACCCTCGAACGAGGGATCCACACTTTAGGTTCGTTTGGTTTGCAACCTCACGAAGTCCGCATGTTGGTCTTTAGTGTCTACCTTTGGTTGGACACTCTGTGAGGAGTCTCAAAGGCAAGAACTGTAAATGGATGCATGCAAGGTACAGGCTTTTATACTTGCAGAGCTTTGCTAAAGCTTCTGCTTGTAGTGGNCCTGTCCCAGTTTTGGCCACAAAGAAAATTGCGGCCGTCGCGGGGTTTGAACCCGCGACCTCTGGTTTGAGACTCCGGTGCCTAATCAACCAAGCCAAAAAGGTATGGTTCCTATGATGAGCCACAGGGGACATACCCATTATGGGCAGTGCATTCCTGGCCCATCTCAGAACAGACCAAGGGGACATACTCCATAGAGCAGTGCATGCCTTGTTTGTATGTGTAGCTAGCTAGCTAGGCAGTGGACAAGGTGCACACTATTTCAACAGGCTGCACGGCTTGGGCCAAAGTCTAGAACGGGCAAGGAGCGGGGAAGTTGGATGTACGTGCGCGTAAGTGCGTCATGATCAGCTACGAAGCCGCGCACAAGGCGTACAGGCTGTGGGACCAGGCAGCAGGGAGAGTCATCACCTCCAGAGATGTGACCTTCCAGGAAAAGTCACACGGCAAGGGAGAACTGCTGGACCCAGAGAACTCTCCAAAACAGGGAGAGTGGATCGTGCTGCTGGAGGCGGATGACACACACGTGCCTAACTAGCATGGGATGCCAGTGGTCGTAGATAGTGAGGCTGCCAATTCAGGGAGAGCGTTCGCTCAGGCTGAAGCAAAGTTGACATCCGACACCGCGTCGGAGACATCTGAGGCCTCCTCAGAGGCCATTCGCTCTTCCCTTCCAGCGACCCCTCCTGGGGAAGCACAGCAGTAGCAGCAGCACGAGCAGCCAGCACTAGCACCACTGCCACGCAGTGAGCGCCAAGCAAAGCCTGCAAAGCAGTACGACGGAGGGAAGGCCGAGTGGACTGGCCTGAGCTGGTCGTGATTTGCACAGGGAGAGCTGGCTACCATTGCCGAGGCTCTCTCGCAGCCGGACGTCGCTAAGTGGAAGGAGGCAATGGAGAGCAAGCTTGCCTCCATCGTGCAGAACAGAACGTGGGAGCTGGTGGACTAACCACCAAACGCACACGGGGTGGGCGTGAAGTGGGTCTTACGCATCAAACGCAGTTCAGATAGTAGCATCAACAAGTACAAGGCAAGGATCGTTGCGAAGGGGTTCTTGCAGAGAGCAGGGTCTGAGTACGACGGGACCTACTCTCCTGTCGCGTCCTTCCCCTCCATCCGCACCTTGCTGGCTGTGGCTGCGCCGCGCAACATGGAAATCCACCAGATGGACGTCAAGACCTCCTTCCTCTACGTGAAGCTTGAAAAGGAGATACTAATGGAGGTGCTCGAGGGTGTCAAGGCAAAACCCGGGCAGGTGTGTCGCCTCATCAAGGCACTCTACGGGCTGAAACAGGCTCAAAGAATCTGGTACAAGGAGATGGATAGCTTCCTGGTTGGCCTTGGCTTCTCGCACTGCCAGAACGACCCCAGTGTGTATGTGCGTGCGGATGATGAGGGGCTGTTGGTGGTAGCGCTGTACGTGGATGACCAGATTCTGGCCTCCACCTCCATGAAGGCCCTCGCGGCCCTCAAGGAGAAGCTGCATGGGTGGTTTCAGATGAAGCACATGCGCGAGCTCCAGTAGTACTTGGGCATCGCCATACATCGCAACCAAGCTGTAGGCACCATCAAGCTCAACCAGAAAAAGCACATCTCAGAGGTGCTTCGGCGCTATGGCATGGAAGACGCCAATCCCCTTAGCACTCCTCTTCCCACAAAGTGCAATCTCACCTCCGCCCACTCCCCTAGCACGAAAGCTGAGCGCCGCGAAATGCAGGATGTGCCGTACCAGTCTGCGGTGGGTATCATCATGTATGCCATGGTTGGCACGCGGCTGGACATCTCCTTTGCTGTGGGGCTAGTCAGTTGGTTCGTGGCCAACCCTGGGCCACTCCACTGGTAGGCCGTGAAGCGCATTTTGCGCTATCTCAACAAGACACGGCACATGGGGCTGCAGTACGACGGCCTTCAAGGAACAAACCCTTTGCGCCTCAAGTGCTACACCGACACAGATTTTGGAGGCAACGTGGATGATAGGAAGTCCACCTTGGGCTTTGTGTGCCTTGTGAACGGCGGCGTTGTGTCGTGGGCCAGTCCCAGGCAGGACTGTTTCTCCATCTCAACCGCAAAAGCTGAGTACATGGCGCTGTATGAGGTGTGCAAGGAGACGTAGTGGTTACAAAACTTGCTCACTAAGATGCACGCACCACAAAAGGAGGCCACGGTCGTCCACGTTGACAACGAGAGCGCGCGTTCAAGGACACCCTCTCTAGGCGGACCAAGCACATCGACATCCGCTATCACTACACGCGTGACCTCGTCGCCAAGGGAGTGGTGGATCTCCAGTACATCCCAACCAAGCAGATGCTCGCGGACTTCCTAACGAAGCCACTGGACAGTGACCGGCACATGATAGGGGCACGAGGCATCGGGATGGTGAGCGCAGTGAGGAGGGCTGAACGGACTGCCTACTTACCAAGTGGCCGACATCCCTAGGTCCATGGCCGTAGCAGAAATCTAGCCGCAGATGGACGCAGGTGCAAGGGAGAGTTTATTATGTTCTGTGTATGCCCCTGGTCCAATCAGCGAAAGATTTAGACTGGGTGCACTGCGCTTGTAGCGCAAGTCCCCAAGCGACATGCAAGAGAGGCTGAGAGAGACAAGGCATGCACTACTCATCCTTGTGGTGTAAGTCCCCTTGGTCTACTCTTGGTAGTCTACCTGGTGCATGCTCCTTAGGACAACTTCCTACAACCTAGTGGGTGAAGGCGCCGTCTCGCAAGTGAGAGGTCCGGGGTCGAATCCCGCCAGGACCAATTTTTCTTTATGACTAAAAAGGGCCAAGGAAGCTTCCTAAAAGCCTCTAAGGTCCAAGGTGGATCAAGCGATACTTGGCCGTCACAGAGGGTGCTATGTCATCAAAGCTGATGACACTGTCTAGGGTGGCCTTGGGGGGGGGGCCCTCCAAGGAGCCACTAGGAGCACTGACCAGTGACTATGTAAGGCCTATCATTTGCATGTGATCATGTATCATCTCTTACTCTTGAGACTTGGGAGAAAAAAAATCCCTTGTTGGGCACCAAGAAAGAGGGTAAAGAATAAGTGCAAGTGCACACTTTGGTGTATAGCATTACCTGTTGGGTGAGAGTTTCAAACACTCTCCGGCCACGATTGGGACAAGCTAAGTGAACCTTTTAGTGTGGAAACACCACTACGTGGGTGATCTCTATCTTCGTTGAAATACCAAGGGCGGTCGGCGGTTTGCCTGTCGGCGTCGTTTCCTCTAGACAGTGGCCAAGTGCGGAGTGACAGTAGTTCGGCTCTATCGTCTCATTGCAAAGATGAGTGGGAGTACAGCACTTCCAGTTCCCGTTCACGTCGAGAACCAGAGCGCAATTGCACTCGCCAAGAATCCTTAGCACCATGCACGCACCAAACACATTGACATCGCATATCAATTCATTTGGCACATGGTGGAGAAGGGTGCTTTTAAGCAGGAGTTTGCTCAAACCTGCAAGCAAATCAATGACTACTGCGCAAAGCTAGTGACTCGTGAGAAGCAGCACTTCTACATGAAGGCATGTGGACTCAACTCACTCTGACTATGGTAAAGTGTGAGATTGTTGCAAGAGGGGCCATCGGACTCTGTTTCAGGTCCACAAGAGCAAGTTCCAGGAAACTATTAGATGTTTGCTCCGATCGTCAATTCGTCTTCATCATTGGAAGGAGCAGGTGGCAAGATGCCTACGGTGCAAGTTTCAGGCCGATGCAACGGTCGGATTTAGAGATATGATTTTTCGATGTATTCGTGATCATCGACTGCCGGTGTCTATGTGACCATGGGCAATGGCTGCAGGCCTTAGCCACGGAAAAGAAAAAGGCAAGAGTTCTAGGGTCAAGACCAGATGGAAGAAATATCCAAAAAGGTCATAGATTCTTGGGTTGCCTTGTAAGAGTGTGCTGACTAGGAAAAGGGTAACTGTTCTTACTTTTAAGGTGAGATCCTTGTGTGCTAGCCATGGACACATGGCAATTCTCCATGGGATTGTACGTTATGTGACCACTAGGAGTGTGCCATGAGACCATTTTCTAGCTCTCTAGGTTGTGCGTGAGTGGTCACACTGATTGCTAAGTTGGTTTCTTCTCGTGTGTGAGATTATGGACTCTAGTATGTGAGCCTTAACCTCCATGGCTAAATGGTGTGGCTTGTGAGAGGGCTGACTTGCCCAAGCTCTAACTCTATATGTACTCCGTCATTTTGAGTGATTCAACAACTTTTCTTGAGCACAAGTGATGCCCTCTCAGTCTTATATGTTCGCCGCTACAAGGCGTCCTCTCTCCTCCAGTTCCAACCCTTCGTATCAGAACCAAGATCAACCACATTCAGCCAACACAGGCCCTCACTTTGAGAGTGACAAGTTAGGAGAAGACCTTGACCACATTTGACAATCCACCACCAGATTCTTAAGCTTGCAAGTCATGCTTTCCATGGAGCACAAGATTGGAAACATCCAATGGTCGGAGTGAGAGTTATGCTTAGAACAAGGTCGGTTGGGCGTACACTCTGACAAGGCACATGTGAATTGAATTGTTTTTCCTAAGCTTTTTATTGAAGCAAAATTGTTTGCATTCCATCGTTGCGTTTGGGAGATGCCGTTTACAAGCTCGTTGGTGTGAGCTGTAGTACGAGCAGCAGCAGACCTCATTTTCATTAGGGCATATCTCTTAACATCTCCTCTTTATGACCCTGTTTTATGGGTCGATCTAAATCTTTTGAGCTGCATTTTCCTGTGATGGGCTTGATTTTTTCCAAATTCACAGTATACTGGCTTGTATAGTCCATTTTCTTTCAGACATATTTCTGGAAGAAGCAGCAGCAGAAGCTTGGGTAGCACCGCCACTCAAGGGCAGCATTGAGCATCACAATACAGCTCAAAATGACAACAACATGCATGGTCAGAGCAACCCAGCCCTTACAGAGGCTGGAAGGGCGCACCAACTTCACATTTTGGAAGATCCGTACCCGCCTCCTTTTGGAGGAGAGGGGCTTGTGGGAGGTGGTGAGCGGCAAGGAGCGCGGTCCGCCTCCACAAACAAAAGGCATCATTGTAGCGCAGGTGGTGGCGGGGAAGACGCCGCAAAAAGGTGCAGCAGATACAAGTTCATCTACTACTCTAGCAGCATCATATGAGGAGTAGAAGAAGAAGGACAAGCATACCTACAGGCTGCTTGTCAACATCATCTCCAACCTGCATCTTCATTACGTGAGTGACAAGGCTACTCCAAAAGAGGGGTAGGAGATGTTGTGCAAGAAGTATGAGAGCAAGGATTCTGCATTCCTTGTACTTTTGGAGAAGAAAATGATGGCGTTGAAAATGCTAGGTGGCGAAGGGATCGAGGCGTACTTGGACAGGGTAAAGGAGTTGGCAAACTAGCTAAAAGCAGCCGGCAACTCTGTGGAAGAGACGCACTTCATCCTCCTTTGCTTCATCTTCTCATTGGATGGAGGTTGAAGCGCGTCTATTCCACAGGATTGCCGACCTCTTTTAGCTGCTCTGCGAGCTCCTTTTCCCTGTCCAAGTACGCCTCCATCCCTTTGCCAGCCTTCATTTTCAACGCCATCATCTTCTCCTCCAAAAGCATGAGAAATGGAGGATCCTTGCTCTTATGCTTCTTACACAATGTGTCCCGCCCCTCTTTTTCATTGGCCTTGACACTCACGTCCTGAAGATGCGGGTTGGAGATGGTGTAGACAAGCAGCGTGTAGGCTTGCTTCTCCTTCTTCTTCCACTCCTCATATGCTGCTACTACAGTTTTTAATGAACTTGCATCTGCTGTATCTTTCTGTGGCGTCTTTCCCGCCACCATCTGCGCTGCGGTGGTGCCTTTTACGTGTGGAGGCAGAGCGCGCTTGTCACTGCTCACCACCTCCCATAAGCCCCTCTCCTCCAAAAGGAGGCGGGTACGGATCTTCCAACCCATGAAGTTGGTATGGCCTTCCGGCCTCTCAAAAAGCTGGGCTGCTGTGACCATGCTTGTTGCTGTCATTTTGAGCTTTGGTGATGCTCAATGCTGCCTTTGAGTGGCTCGCTACCCTTGCTTTTGCTGCCGCTTTTACCAGAAATCTGCCTCGCAGAAAATGGACTCCAGAGGCCAGTAGACTGGGAATTCAGAAATATTAGGCCCACAACTAGAAAATTCAGCTAAAAAACTTTCAGATCAACCCATAAAACAGAGTCATTGGCAGGGGATTTTCAGAGGTATGCCTTTTTGAAAACAGGGTATGTTGCTGCTCCTACTTCCGCTCGTACCAGCCAACTTGTAAACGGCGTTTCTCCCAAACGTACTGATTTTCTCCAATATTTTGCACCAATGGAAAGCTAAGGAAAAAATACTTCAATTTACATGTGCTAATCTGTAAACTTTGACAAAGAAATAGGAAAGTTATGGTCATGACAACGCAAGAGGCTTACTCAGAGAGAAGAGTGTAGCTCTGGCCGACCTTGTTTTGAGCATAACTCTCAATCTGACTGTTGGATCTTCGCAATCTTCGGCTCATTGGAAAGCTCGGCTTGCGAACCTGATCAAGTGATTGATTGTCAAATTTGGTTGAGATTTCACCCGAAGCTGTCACTCTCAACGTGACGGCCTATGCTGGCTGAAAGTGGCAGAAATGGGCTATGTTACCAAGTGTTGGAACAGGAGGAGAGAGGGAGTCTTGGAGCAGCAACCACGTGGGACTGAAAGGGCATCACTTGTGCTAAAGATTCGTTGTTTCATTACTCAAAATGATGGAGTACATATAGAGCTAGAGCTGGGGTAAGTCAACCCTCTCACAAGCCATACCACTTAGCCATGGAGGCTAAGGCTCACACTCTAGAGTCCATAATCTTACACAAGAGATGAAATCAGCCTAGCAATGAGGCTGACCACTCACACACAACCTAGAGAGCTAGAAAATGCTCTCAGGGAACACTCGTATTGGTCACATAACCCAGAATCCCATGGAAAATTGCCATGTGTCCATGCTAGCACACAAGGATCTCACCTCACCTAAAAAGTAAGGGGAGATACCTTTTTCCTGTTCAACACACTCTGACAAGCAACCAAAGAGTTTAGGATCTTTTTGGATATTTCTCCCATCAGGTCTTGACCCTGTACCTCTTGCCTTTTTATCTTCTCAGGCTAAGGCATGGAGCCATCGCCCATGGTCACTCAGATACGTGCGGTCGATGACCCCAGAAATTTCAAGAGCTCATCTCTCAGTCCGATTGTTGGATCGGCCTAAAACTTGGACCGCAGACATTTTGCCACCTGATCTTTCGAATGTTGAAGTGGCATTGACAATCGGAGCAGGAAGCTGGTAGTTTCCTGGAGCTTGCTGGTGTGGACCTGAAATTGAGCCGGATAGCTCCTTTCCCAACATGCGCTATAAGGCTCGTGAGCGTGGCCAGTCTTGATGTTGCAAAAACCAGACAAGATGAACGTCACAGTTGCAGCAGACTCTGATGAACCAACGTCCGACAAGGAGGCCATGGCTACACCAGATTTAGCACATTGGGCACAAGCTGTGCTGTAGGAGATATAGTTCCGGCTCGATAACAGCACGTGCGAGCTGACTCAGGGTCCAGCTCGACACAAGGTAATCAAGTGCAAGTGGGTGTTCAAGAAGAAGAGGGGTGCAAATGGCAACCTCGAAAAGTACAAGGCGAGGCTCGTTGCCAAGAGCTACTTGCAGCAGGAAGGTATCGACTACACTGCATCCTTTGCTCCCGTTGCAAAGTTTGCCTTTAGGCGCACGCTCCTCTCTTATGCAGCAGCCCAGAACTTTGAGATCCACGACGTAGATGTCAAGACGACATTCTTGAATGGTGACTTGGAGGAGGAGATCACATGGAGCAACCGGAGGGATTTGTCATGGATGGCAAGGAGCACCTGGTTTGCAAGCTGCAGAAGTCGCAGAACGACCTCAAGCAAGTTTGTGCTCCGAACCAGCAGTTGGATGCGGCGCTGCAGTACATGGGCTTTGAGCGTAGCCAATATGACTACATCGTCTATCGCTGGGAGCATGGTCATGACGTGGTCATCATCATCGTCTATGTGGATTACATGCTCCTCCTTTCCAACAGCATGCATGCACTGCACGAGTTCAAGGAGGCCATGGAAGAGCGCTTCCAGATGTCTGATCTCGGGGAGGCGTCATACTTCCTCGGAATCCAGATCATGCATGACCGCAAACTACGCTCTCTCTCGTTGCAGCAAAGCTGTTATGTCAAGGATTTCTTACCGCGGTTTGGCATGGCAGAGGGAAAACCCATCGGCACGCCGCTTGAGACGCGACAATACATCGTGAGTTTCACTAGAGAAGTAGATGCAACTGATCAACAGAAGTACCAGAGTGCCATCAGCAGTCTCATGTACCTCATGGTGGCAACCAGGCCAGACCTCAAGCACGTTGTGAGCGTTGTAAGCCAGCACATAGCTAAGACTGTACTTCAGGCCCAGGAGGCAGTGAGGCGGATCTTCCTCTACCTTGCTCGAACCATCAACATTAGCATCACCAACAACAGCAATGACAACAGCATCGTCGGCTACACATGTGCAGATTGGGCTTCAAATCCTGAGGTTCGCAAGTCCATCCACGTACGTCTCTCTTAGCTTTGGAGCCAAAGAAGCAGTTTGGCTTCAGCGTCTTGTTGGAGAGATGAGTGGGAGTGCAGCAGTTCCTGTTCTCGTGCACATCCACAACCAAAGCGCAGTCGCACCCGCCAAAAATCCTGGGCTCCATGCATACACCAAGCACATTGACATTGCATATGACTTCATCAGGCACATGGTACACAAGGGTGCTATCAAGCTCGAGTTTACTCCAACCAGCAAGCAGGTCGCAAATTTCTGCACCAAGCTGGTGACCCATGAGAAGAAGCAGCTCTACGTGAAGGTATGTGGACTTAGCTTACTCTGACTACGAAAAAGTGTGAGGTTGTTGGAAAAAGGGTTATCCGGCTCCATTTTCAGGTCCACAAGAGCAAGTTCAAGGAAACTACCAGATGCCTGCTCCGATCGTCAATTCGTCTTCTTCATGGAAAAGAGGAGGTCGAAAATGTTTTATGGTCCAAGTTTCAGGCTGATCCAACGGTCCGATTGAGAGATATGAAGTTTTGAAATATCCAGGGTCATCGACCGCCGGTGTCTGGGCGACCATGGGCGATTGCTCCATGCCTTAGCATGAGAAAAGAGAAAACGCGGAAAAACGCAGAAAACGCGGCCCCCGGGTGGAGGCAGTTCCAACGTGGCCTGACGGATCTTCTGTGCTTATGGCTGTGTTTTGTGCGGGTGGTTCTGAGTCTAAGCGTGAGCTTTCTTGTCGCCTCACGCTATGTTTCTGGGAGTCGAAGGCATTTACGAGACGGTCATTTTTGCGAAGGGAATAACGCGATTTTTCATTAGTTTTTGAACATGGACATGATCTAAAAATGTGTACGGCTAGTCATGAGCTCTCCAACGCACCAAACCGTGCGCAATTCGGATAACCGTAGCTCCGGCTACGTCAGTCGAAGCGCAGGACCCCAAACCAGCCGCTCACTCGGCGGCGCGCACCACGTCGCCCGCCGAGGCGCCTTCACACATCAAGGACCCATCAAAACGCCATTCCGGAGGCGCAGATGTCCCTATGCGTAGTGGCGGCGCCCCTTGCGCCTTTGGGGTCTGTTTCGATGAGTTAATCATCGAGTTTGGTGATGGGGATTGATGTGGGTCGAAACCTGTTCGCGGACTTCCAGTCGGAATTTTGACNAAGCGCAGCACCCCAAACCAGCCGCTCACTCGGCGGCGCGCACCACGTCGCCCGCCGAGGCGCCTTCACACATCAAGGACCCATCAAAACGCCATTCCGGAGGCGCAGATGTCCCTATGCGTAGTGGCGGCGCCCCTTGCGCCTTTGGGGTCTGTTTCGATGAGTTAATCATCGAGTTTGGTGATGGGGATTGATGTGGGTCGAAACCTGTTCGCGGACTTCCAGTCGGAATTTTGACAGTCCCCGAGTAAAAAACCATACTACTGAGTTTCGGACTCCGAGCCATGATTTTGGCTAAGTCCCTCGGTAACAAACTGCACTCCTGAAATCCGGCGGATCATCCACCGGACGCCTCGGCAGTCCTTCCGGAGCAAAATCCCCAGATGGCATTTTGTTACTCGCTCCGGTCAATTATTCACCGGAAGTCGAACCGCGGCCGGCTCCCAGAACCGCCGCGCACACCCCAAGTTTGGAAGCCCATATCTCCCTCGTTACTAGTCCGATTCCGGTGAAACAACTTTCACCGGATTCAGCAACTTGTCAACTTTCAGGAGCAATCCTTCATTTTAGGATCCAAGCAATCCTCAAGTCGCCAGATCCGTCGACGAGGATTTTCCTCTCTCTGGCGGCTCGTCGGCGCCTCCCAGCGCCGCACTTGGGCATGCAGAGGGGCAAATCTTCAACATTCTCCCCCTTGCACCTGCCACGCCCGCTGCTCCTGCTTGCTCTCACTCATCTTCCGCTGCGCCCTCCAGCCCATCATAGCTGGTCATCCCAAGCTCGGCCACGCTCAATGCGTGTCGGTCGACGCGTTGCGCTTTGGTCAAGCAATCCGCAAGCATGTTGTGCGTGCTGCAATGCTGCAGCACCACCTGCCCCTTTTCAACCATGTCCCGTGCGTAATGGTATCGTACGTCAATGTGTTTTGTCCTCCTGTGCTGCGTCGGGTTGTTGGTCAGCGCAATTGTGCCGGTGTTGTCCTCTTGCACCACCTTTGGCTCCTGCTGCGGTACGCCCAGCTCCCCCAGCAACCTGCGGAGCCACACCGCCTCCTTGACCGCCTCGGCCAGCGCGATGTACTCTGCTTCCACTGTGGAGGTGGCAACGCAGTCTTGCTTTCTGCTACACCACGAGACCGCTGCACCAGCGAGGAAGAACACGTAGCCGGATGTGGACTTCCGTTTGTCCACATCCCCAGCGTAGTCTGCGTCCGTGTAGCAGACCAGACGCAAGGGGTCTGCCTGCCCCTTGCTGTCAAACCTCAAGCGCGCATGCCGCGTCGCCTGCAGATAGCGGAGGATGCGCTTGACCGCCTGCCAGTGTAGTGGCCCCGGATCGGCCACAAACCTGCTCACTTGGCCCACCGCGTAGGCCAAGTCTGGTCGAGTCGCCACCATGGCGTATATAAGGCTGCCCACTGCCGATGCCTGGGCAAAGGTCCTAGCAGGAGAAGGAAGTGGCAAGCTGGATGCACGTGCTCGCAAGTGTGTACTGGTCAAGTAAGACATTCAACACAAGGCATATAGGCTGTGGGAACAAGTGGCTCAAAAGCTCATCAGGAGCCGAGATGTCGATTTCATGGAAAGGAGGCTCAGCAAGGGAGAGTATGAAGATCTTTTCTATGCTCCCAAATTAGGAGAGTGGGTTGTGTTGCTTGAGTCAGGTGATCAGGCACCTGAGAAGTGGCTGATGGTGCCCGTGAAGGATGGTGCTGCAGGGAGAGTGGTTGTGCAAGCTAACGTAGCGTCAACCTTTGACACTGAGTCTAAGTCCTGCGAGGCCTCTGAATCTGGTCATACTTGGCTTAGGGAGAGTTTGTGACTGGAGTAGAGGGTATGAACATTCCAGATGCGGCCAAGAGGAAGGAGGCAGTGCATAACAAACTCGCATCAATTGAAGAGAACGGAATATGGATTCTGGAAGATAGGTCCCCAAACGCGCATGACGTGGGGTCAAAGTGGGTACTTAGAGTAAGTTCACGTAGGATAGTACTATTGATAGCTACAAGGCAAGAGTTTTTGCGAAGGGGTTTTCTAAGTGTGGAGGCTCACAATACAAGGAGACCTTTGCACCTGTCGTCACCTTTGCCTCCATCAGATCCATGTTGGGATCGCTGCTGCAAAAGATCTGGAGGTCCACCAGGTGGACATCAAGACAGATTTTGTGTGTGGGAAGCAAGACAAAGAAGTGCTGATGGAAGTACCCGAGGAAGATAAAGCTCAAGAGGGCAAGGTTTGCGAACTGGTAAAAGCACTGTACAAGCTGATACAGTCCCCAAGGATGTTGGGAATGGAGGAGAGAGGGAGCCTTGGAGCAGCAAGCATATGGGACTCAAAGCGTATCACTTGTGCTGAAGAATGTTTGTTGATGTTGGGAGAGGAGCCATCCGGCTCAGTTTCAAGTCCATTGGGGCAAGTTCCAGGAAACTAATAGATTCCTACTCTGGTTGTCGATCATACTTCACCTTGGAAAGATCAGCTGGCAAAATGTCTATGGTCCAAGTTTCATGCCAATCCAATTGTCGGATTGAAAGATATAAACTTTCAGAATTTCCAAGGTCATCGATCGCCGTAACTGGGTGACCATGGGCGATGACTCCATTTGGTATCCTCATAATATAAAGAGGCCAGAGGTGTAGGGTCAAGACCTGATGGTAGAAATATCCAAAAAGGTCCTACATTCTTGGGTTGCCTTGTCAAAGTGTGCTGACTAGGAAAAAGGTATCTCTCCCTACACTTTAGGTGAGGTGCGATCCTTGTGTCCAAAGGATGGACACATGGCAATTCTCCTTGGGATTGTGGGTTATGTGACCACTAGGAGTGTGCCATGAGAGAATTTTCTAGCTCTGTAGGTCGTGTGTGAGTGGTCAGCCTAATTACTAGGCTAATTTCCTCTCTTCTGTGAGATTATGGACTCTAGTGTGTGAGCCTTATTCTTAATGGCTAAGTGGTGTGGCTTGTGAGAGGGCTGACTTCCCCAAGTTCTAGCTCTATATGTACTCATCATTTTGAGTCATTACCCATGGAGCTGTTACCCATGGTCACCCAGTTATCTGCAATCCATGACCCCATAAACTTTGAAAAATCATATCTCCCCATCTGACCGTAGGATCGGCTTGAAACTTAGACCGAAGACATTATGCTACATGATCATTCTAATGGTGAAGATGGATCAAAGATCGGAGGAGGCATTTTGTAGTTTCCTCAAACTTGCTCATGTGGACCTGAAACTGAGCCGGATGGTTGTCTTTCTAACAATCCTCCAGTTTAGCGTAATGAGAGTAGGCTGAGTCCACATGCCTTCATGCAGAAGTGCTGCTTCTCACGGGTCACTAGCTTTGTGAAGAAATGAGGGACCTGCTTGCTTGTTGGAGTGAATTATAGATTGATAGCACTCTCGCGTACCATGTGCATGATGAAATGAAATACAATGTCAATGTGCTTGGTACGAGCATGGTGTTTGGGATTCTTGGCGAGTGCAATTGCGCTCTGGTTGTCAATGCGCATCAAAAGTGGAATTGTTGCACTCCCACTCATCTCTGCCATGAGACGCTGAAGCCAAACTGCTTCCTTAGCTCCAACGTTGAGAGAAAGGTACTCAGCTTTTGTGCTTGAGGTGGCCACAACCACCTACCGCTTGCTGCACCAGCTAATGGCCCCACAATTCATGAGGAACACACATCCAGAGATGGACTTGCGGTCCTCAGGGTTTGAAGCCCAATCTGAGTTTGTGTAGCTGATAATGCTTTTGTTGTTGTCGTTGTAGGTGATGCCAATGTTGATGGTTCGAGTAAGGTATCGGAAGATCCACTTCAATGCCTTATGGTGCTCAGGTCTGGGATGAGCCATGTTCTGGCTCACAACGGTCACAGCATGTGTGAGGTTTGGCCTGGTTGCCATCATCAGATACATGAGATTGTCGACGGCAGTCTGGTTCTTTTGCCAATCTGCTGCATCTGCCCCTGCGATGAAGCTCACGAGGTACTGCCGCGTCTCAAGGTACTCGTTCTTTTGCCGCTCAGCTGTATCCGCTCCTCCGTTGAAGCTCACAAGGTACTGCCATGTCTCGATGGGTTTGGCCTGTGCCATGCCAAACAGCTGCAAGACATCCTTGACATAACGTACTGTTGCAACAAAAGAGAGCGTGATTTGTTGTCACACATGATCTGGATGCGGAGGGAGTATGACGCCTCCCCAAGATGAGACATCTAGAAGCGCTATTGCATGGCCTCCTTGAACTCTTGTAGTGCAGACATGCTGTTGGAAAGGAGGACCATGTCATCCACATAGACAATGATCATGAGGATCTCATGTGCATGCTCCAAGTGATAGACGCTATAGTCAAACTCACTGCGCTCGAACCCCATGCACTGAAGCACCGCATCCAGCTTCTGGTTCCAAGCACGTGACGCTTGTTTGAGGCCGTATAGCGACTTTTGCAGCTTAGAAACCATGTTCTCTTGGCCATCCATGACGAACCCCTTCGGCTGCTCCATGTAGATTTTCTCCTCCAATTCACCGTTCAAGAATGCCGTCTTGACATCCATGTGGTGGATCTCGAAGTCCTCAACTGCTGCATAAGAGAGGAGCGTACACACAGAGGGAAACATTTCAACAGGAGCAGATGTTTGAGTGTAGTCAATGCCTTCCTGCTGCGAGTAGCCCTTGGTGATGAGTCTCGCCTTGTACTTTTTTAGGTTGCCATCTGCGTACCTCTTCTTATTAAACATCCACTTGTACTTGATTATCTTGCATCCACGTGGACGCTCAGTTAGCTCCCATGTACCGTTTTCGAGCTGCGACTGTATCTCCTACTGCACAGCTTGCACCCAATCTTCTGCGTCTGATGCACCCATGGCCTCCTTGTACGACGTTGGCTCATGAGAGTCTCTTGCAACGGCAACGTTCATGTGGTCTGGTTTTTGTAACATCCAAAAATGGCCATGCTTTCCAGGCATGCACTGCTCCCTTGGAGTATGTCCCCTAAATCTGATCCAGATAGACAAGGCATGTAGTGCTCCTTTCGAGGAAGTCCCCTTGGTCTAAACTGGATAGTAAAGCCAGCAAACACTACCTAGGATAACTCCTTGTGGCTTAGACGTTCGAGAGCTAATCTCTGGAGCAAGAAGTCACTGGGTGTGATCCGAGCCTAGTGACTAATTTTCTTTTTGAGCAAACGGGGGACACGATGGTTCTAAGAGACATCTTAGAACATTCCAAGGTCCTTCTTGGTGGTTGGCGACACTTGGCGGTCACAAGAAGCGTCATGTAGGGAGGGTGGATGATGCAATGAAGATTACCCCCAAAGTGGCTCATCTAAAGAGCCACTGCGCGCCTAGGCTAGAGTCTGGCCCTAGGACTGTAAGAACCTGTCAGTTACCTGTCATCGAGTACAATTGTTTCATTTGAGACTCCTAACAGAGTTGTCCACCATAGGAGGACACTAAAGAAGCATTGGTTGGTCCTTGCACGATAGTCCAGGTGCTAAGGACACAGTGGAAGGAAGCATTTCATATGAACTCCTCTTTGTGGAACCTTGGCTCTCAGGGTGATATGAGCTTTTGGTTGCAATACCAAGAGCGGTCGGCAAAAACCATTGTGTCACAACCCGCTTTCTAGACCGTCGCCACAGGCAGGTTGACAAATGGCTATGGGCCCATACTTACTAGTTGTAAGGCATGCTTTTGCGCACTCTCTCGCCCTCTCTGTCTTGCAGCGTGCATCAGCCCCATCAGCTCCAACAGCTCCAACAGTGGTTGCTTGCACTTTGCGAACGGTGGCCAAGGATAAGCTCTGCCCTTGGAGGTATGACCCTTGGGCCATAACCAGGATAAACTCTGCCATTGGAGACATGACCCTTGGTCGCTAGTGTGCTTTCGTCTCTATTTACATGTGATCAACGGCTAAAGGATAAACAATGGAGGTGCGCATTCTAAATCGGTAGCAGACAAAAGCATATATCAGCCTACATCGGCCTCAACAAAGAAGAGAAGCAGAGAAGCAGAGAAGTAGTATGATGACACCCGCGACACTTACTCTTCAGCAGGTCAACGGTGGGATGTCAAAGTTCATAGAGATAGGATTACCTTCGTGGAAATGGAAATTTGAGATTGTCAGGAGGAAGCGTGGCTACTTGAAGATGTTACTTGGAGAAGAGATTGAACCCCAAAAAAGAGATGCTGGATATGAAGTGTAGAGTGTCAAAAATGACATGGTGCTTGTGATTCTTGTGACATCAGTGCATGAGTCACAGCATGTCCACCTCCCATGCATCAAAAGCTTATGAGAAGCTTGCACTTGTACACATATCGACGGCTTTTGTAAAACACCTCTTCATCAATCAAAAGCTGATCCCGATCAGGGTTAGCAAAGGAGAGTCAAACTTCCTATTGCACCTTGAAGGACTGCTACAGGAAGTGACCCAAATGAATTGGGAAATGGACACCAACGTACAGGCCATGATCCTCCTCATGGCGCTATGTAAAAGCTACGGACCTCGGATCACCGTCTTTGTCAGTTGGAAGGAGGAGGATTTGACGTATGAGGCAGTGTCGGAGTAGGTGCGCAACGAGGCCATGCGTCGTAGCCGTAGTGAGTGTTGACCTGATATGCTCCTTGTCCATGGCTGATATTTGGACAAGCACAAGATGGACTATGCATGCACTGTTCCCTTGTAGTAAGTCTCCTAAGTCTGGTCTAGATTGACAAGGCATGCACTGCTCCTTTGGACCAAGTCCCCTTGGTCTGAGATGGATAGTATAGCCAGCAAACACTACCTAGGACATCTCCTTGTGGCGTAGACATTCCAGAGTTCGTCTCTGGAGCGAGAGGTCACTGGGTCAAATCCCAGCCCGGTGACTAATTCTCTTTGTGACCAAAAGGGGGACAAGAAGGTCCTAAGAAACATCTTAGAACATCCCAAGGTCCTTCCTGGTGGCTGGCGCCACTTGACGGTCACAGGGAGCGCCATGTAGGCAGGGGGGGTGACACAATCTAGATTGCCCCCAAAGTGGCTCATCCAAGGAGCCACTGCGCGCCTAGGCTAGAGGCTCGCTCTAGGAGTAGAAGAGCCTATCAGTTGCCTGTCTTTGAGTGTAGTTCTTACCTTTGAGACTCCTCACAAAGTTGTCCACCAGAGGCAGACACTTATGAAGCATTGGTTGGTCTAAGCCCCAAGAGTTCGCTTCTCGCATGAAAGTGACCAGGTGTTAAGGACACAGTGCAAGGAAGTGATTCGTATGAACTGCTCAGTTTGGAACATTGGCTGTGAGGGTGATATCATCTCTTGGTTGCAATACCAAGAACGGTCGGCGTGAACCATTGTGTCAGAATCCGTTTTGTAGACCGTTGCGTCAGGCAGGTTGACAGTGAGGATAACATTTTAGCCTATGCTGCACAGTACTGTGGTTGTGGCAACAACTCCTTCTCTGGTCAGAATGGCAGCGGAAGCGGTGGCAGTGGCCGAAAAGACAATGGTGGCGGTGGAAAGGGTACAAAGTGTCCCGGGAAGTGCTATAACTGTTGGAATTGGATGAGAGAGTGAGCCTTGGAGCAGCAAACATGTAGGACTTAAAGGGCATCACTTGTACTAAAGAATGGTTGTTGAATCACTCAAAATGATGGAGTACATATTGAGCCAAAGCTTGGGCAAGTCAGCGCTCTCACAAGCCACACCACTTAGCCATGAAGGCTAAGGCTCATACACTAGAGTCCATAATCTCACACAAGAGAGGAAATCAGCTCAGCAATCAGGTTGACTACTCACACACAACCTAAAGAGCTATAAAGTACTCTCATGGCACACTCCTAGTGGTCACATAACCCACAATCCCATGGAAAATCGCCATGTGTCTATGGCTAGCACACAAGGATCGCACCTCACCTAAAAAGAAAGGAGAGATACCCTTATCGTAGTCAGCACACTCTGACAAGACAACCTAAGAATGTAAGACCTTTTTGGATAATTTTCCCACCAGGTCTTGACCCTGGACCTCTTGCCTGTTTGTTCTCTCAGGCTAAGGCATGGAGCCATCGCCCATGTTCACCTAGATACCGGTGATCAATGACCCTGGAAACATTGAACATTCAGATCTCTCAATCCCATCGTCAGATCGGCGTGAAACTTGGACGGTAAACATTTTGCCACCTCATCTTTCCAATGGTAAAGTTTCATCAAAGATGGGAGCACGCATCTGGTAGTTTCCTGGGTTTTGCTCGTGTCAACCTAAAACTAAGCTGGATGGCTCCTTTCTCAACAATAATTGTGGCAAGCCTAGGTATTGGGTACAGGAGTGCAGGGCTCCCAAGAAGGAAGACGGAGATCATGGTGGTAGAAATGAGGGCAAAGGAAAGGGTAAGAAGGAGTTGACAAACGTGATGGTTGAGAGCGTGTCGGCAACTAAGGGAGCACCACTACTCAAGCGTGGAGCCTATGGGCTCAACTCTGGCACGAACCACCACTCTTCAAGGGAGAAGTATGGGTTCATCTCTATAGGCGCTTCAAGCGTGCCAACGTCAGCCTTGTCCATGCGCAAGGCAAGGGAGATAAGTTGATCAACATCGACATGAACGGTGCTAGAAAAGACTTGAAGCTCAAAAGCATCGTCTATATGCTATCTTTTGCGGCGAATTTCCTATCGGTGTCCAAAATGATAGACCACGACATGACGGTCATCTTCATAGAGGAGGAGGCCGTGATTGTCAAGAACAAGGACAACAAGATCTCCTATCCCAAAGAGAGTCTTGCCACACAGGTCCCAAGACTTGATGGGCTTTATGTGCTTTAGACCAAGCCCTAAAGAGTACAAACGAGGGATATGCAGCGGTTGAAGAGCCCAAATATCTAAAGCCTGATGTTGCACTAGAGGCCCTCTCCATGACGGCTAGCTCCACTGACACAGATGCTGAGCTGTGGCACATGTGGTTTGGCCATGTGGCTGAAAGCACACTGCAAGCCATGCAGCAGCTAGAAGTGGCTCATGGGATGGAGGGATGCAAGGCCAAGGATGAGGGAAAGTGTAATAAAATGTGTGAGCAATGCCTCCAAGGCAAGGCAAAGAGAAAGCCCTTTGAGCATAATGGGTAACATGCGACAACAATCTTGGACCTCATTCGCTCTCATGTATGCAAACCTTTCTACACCCCTTCAAACGGTTGTAGCAAGTAATTCCTCACCTACATTTATTATCACAGTCGCAAGACATGGATCTACTTCCTCAAGTCAAAGGGAGAGGTCAAGGAGAAACCGCAATAGTTTGTTGCCATGGTAGAGCAACACACAAGTAAGAAGGTCAAGGCACTGCACATGGACAATGGTGGTCAGTACGAGGGGTGCAAAGGCTGGTTGAGCAAACACGGCATCAACCACTTGACCACCACACCTTACTATCCTAAGAGCAATGGTGTTCTTGAGCGGATGAACTAGACGATCCTCGACATGACACAAAGCATGCTCTTTGACGCAAAACTCCCACCTCGCTACTGGGTTGAAGCTACAAGAATTGCTTGCTATCTTGTGAATCCCACTCTGCCAGCCACGCTTGGAAGGTGTGGTAAGAAGCAGCAAGAGAAGCAGCTCAAGACGCCACAGGAGGCTTGGTCGGGGAAGAAGCCAGATGCCTCACACTTGATGGTCTTTGGCTGTATTTCCTCGGCAAAGGTCCAAGCCAGAGGAGGAAGTGACAAGCAAGATGTACGCGCTCGCAAGTGTGTAATGGTCGGATACGACACTGCACACTAGGCATACAAGTTGTGGGATCAAGTGGTTTGAAGGCTCATCGGGAGCCGAGATGTCGAGTTTTAAGAAAGGACGCTTGGCAAGGGAGAGTCGCTCGATCCTCTCCATGCTCCTAAATCAGGACAGTGGGTTGTGTTGCTCGAGTTAGGTGACCAAGTACCTGAGAACTGGCAGATGGTACCAGTGAAGGATAGTGCTACAGGTAGACACAGTGACGGACTCTGACAGTGAGTCTAAGTCGTCCGAGGTCTGTAAGTCAAACTCTGTGGCCGATGGCTCTTCCTCAAACAACGGGTCACTGGCAGCGCAGGAGTAATAGAACCAACAAAGCCTTGAAGCACCACCAGCAACACTCTGGCGTAGAGCGCGGCCTAAATCTCCACCCAAGTACGATGCTGAGAGTGCAGAATGGACCAGAATCATCTGGTCATGCTTGACTCTGGGAGAGCCTGTGATCACAAAGGAGGCCATAAACATGCCAGATGCGGCCAAGTGGAAGGAGGCAGTGGATAGCCAACTCGAATCCATAGAAGAGAACAGAACATGGGTCCTCGTGGACAAGCCCCCAGACGCGCACGTGGTGGGGTCAAAGTGGATACTAAAAAACCTTTCAAGTAGGATAGTACTACCGACAAGTACAGGGCAAGAGTTGTGGCAAGGGATTTTCCCAAGGTACATGCTTAGAGTGCTAGAAGACCTTCGCGCTTGTCATCACCTTTGCCTCCATCAGATCCATGTTGGGCATCGCTTCTGCAAAAGATCTCGAGGTCCACCAGATGGACGTCAAGACAGCTTTCCTCTACGAGAAGCTAGACAAAGAAGTGCTGATGGAAGTACCCAAAGGAGTGAAACTTTGAGAGGGTAAGGTTTACTCCGTGAAAGTTCCACAGGGCAAGGTTTACTCTTTGAAAGTTCCAGAGGGCAAGGTTTACCCTTTGAATGTTCTAGAGGGCACTCCTTAACAGTCTGCTATTTGCAGCCTCATGTATGCTATGGTAGGAACATGCCCTGACATTTGGTATGTTGTGGGACAAGTGAGCAGGTTTGTGGCCAATCCGGGGCCATAGCACTCACAAACAGTCAAGCACATCATGCGTTATCTAAATAAGACACGACACATGGGACTCTGGTTTGGAGGCCAAGATGGGTTTGACCCGCTCCGGCTGGTGTGCTACACATACGCCGATAGGGGAGGAGGAATCGACGACTGAAAGTCCACCTCGGGCTGCGTGTGCCCCTTGAACGATGGTGGAATCTCGTAGGCAAGTAGAAAGTAAGATTTTGTCTCCCTCTCTATCACCAAGGCAGAGTTCATTGCTCTCTAAGAAGCATGCAAGGAGACATAGTGGCTACGCAGTTTGCTTGCTGAGATGAAAGTACTAGAAACGGAAGCAACAAAGCTCTGCATCGACAACAAGAGTGCCATGAAAATGGCACAAGACGATGTCATCTCCCGGCGGACAAAGCACATCAACATCATGTACGACTACTCACGCGTCCTGGTCACAAAGGAGATCGTGGACGTGGAATACGTGGAGAGCAAGAACATGCTTGTAGATTGTATGACGAAGGTGTTTGAAAGCGACTTGCACTCTGCAGGTACTAGAGACATCAGTGGTCAACACAGTCAGGAAAGACTGAGGCCAAGACTGCTGGAGGTTTCTTTTGGGCAGAGGTTTCTTTTGGCACGTACTACGCCACTGCAGCAGAGGTGGCATCATCTGCTTCACCTTTCTGTGGCATCTTCCCCACCACCATCTGCGCTGCGGTGATGCCTTTTGCCTGTGGAGGCAGAGCGCGCTCGTCGCCGCTCACCACCTCCCACAAGCCCCTCACCTCCAAAAGGAGGCGGGTACGGATCTTCCAAAACGTGAAGTTGGCGTGTCTTTCCAGCCTCTCCAAGGGCTAGCCCCATGTTACCATGCCTGCTGCTGCCATTTCGAGCCTTGGAGATGCTCAACGCTGCCCTTGAGTGGCGGCACAACCCGTGCTTCTGCTGCTGCTTCTGCCCGAAATCTGTCTGACGGAAAATGGACTGTAGAGGCCACCATACTGGGAATGATGAAAACCCGAGCCCACCACTGGAAAATTCAGGTTAAAACCTTTCAGATCAATCCATAAAACAGGGTCATAAACAAGGGATTTTTAGAGATTTGCCCTTTTGAAAATAGGGTATGCGGCTGCTCCTACTCCAGCTCACACCAGCCAACTTGTAAACAGTATTTCTCCCAAACATACTGATGCAAAGCAAATATTTTTGCTCCAATAGAAAGCCTAGGTAAAATACTTCAATTCGTACGTGCCACGTTTTGAATTTGACAAAGAAATGAGAGAGTTATGGTCATCACAAGGCGACAGTCTTTTTCAGAGAGAAGAGTGTAGCCCTGCACGACCTCGTTCTGAGCATTACTCTTAATCCGACCGTTGGATCTTTGTGATCTTGCGCTCATTAGAAAGCTTGTCTTTTGAACTTGAGATCTTGTGGTTCATTGTCAAACCTGGCAAAAGTGGCGGCTTGTGCTGGCTGAAAGTGGCAGAATTTGGCTTTGATACCAAGTATATGATCCGGAGGAGAGAGGGAGCCTTGGAGCAGCGATGATGTGGGACTGGAAGGGCATCACTTGTGCTGAAGAATGCTTATTGAATCACTCAAAATGATGGAATATATATAGAGCTAGAGCTTGGGCAAGTGAGCCCTCTCACAAGCCACACCACTTAGCCATGGAGGCTAAGGCTCACACACTAGAGTCCATAATCTCACACAAAGGAGGAAATCAGCCTAGCAATCATGCTGACCAGTCACACACGACCTAGACAGCTAGAGAATGCTCTCACTGCACACTCCTAGTGGTCACATAACCCACAATCCCATGGAGAATTGCCATGTATCCATGGCTAGCACAAAAGGATCTCACCTCACCTAAAAAGTAAGGAAAGGTACCTTTTTCCTAGTCAGCACACTCTGACAAAAATTCCCAAGAATCTAGGAACTTTTTGGATATTTCTCCCATCAGGTGTTGACCCTGGACCTCTTGCCTTTTTCTTTTCTCAGACCAAGGCATGGAGCCATCACCCATTCTCACACGGATATCGATGGTCGATGACCACAAAAACTTTAAAAATTCATATCTCACCATCCGACCGTTTGATCGGCCTGAAACTTGAGTCGTAGACATTTTGCCACCTGATTATCGGATCAATAATCCGAGCAGGCATCTGGTGGTTTTCTGGAATTTGCTCTTGTGGACCTGAAACTGAGCCAGATGGCTCTTTTCCCAACAGATTCTCCATCACATTGTGGGTAATGTGACCACTAGGAGCGTACCATAAGAGAATTTTCTAGCTCTCTAGGTCATGTGTGAGTAGCCAGCCTTGTTGCTAGGCAAATTTCCTCCCTTGTGTGAGATTATGGAGTTTAGTGTATGAGCCTTTGCCTCCATGGCTAAGGGGTGTGGCTTGTGAGTGGACTGACCTGCCCTAGATCTAGCTCTGTATGTACTCCATTGTTTTGAGTGATTCAATAAGTATTCTTCAGCACAAGTGATGCCCTTCTAGTCCCACATTCTTGCTGCTCCAAGGGTCCCTCTCTTCTCCAGTTCCAACACTTGGTATTAGAGCATAGTTTCACCAGTTTCAGCCAACACAGGTTGTCACTTTGAGAGTGACGGGTAAGGGTCAAACCTTCACAAAATTTGACGATCAACCACTAGGCCTTCAAGTTCAAGAGACAAGCTTTCAAACAAGCGTACAAATGAGATCAATATTTGCATCAGTATTTGCATTCCATTGGTATGTTTGGAAAAAACACTGTACAAACTGGCTGTAGTAGGAGCAGCAGCATACCCTTTGTGTAAAAGGGGATATCTCTGAAAATCCGGTGTTGATGACCTTGGTTTATGGGAAAATCTGAAAGGTTGTGAGGTGAATTTTCCAATGGTGGGCTAAACTTTCCCACATTCCCAGTCTACTGGCCTCCACAGTCCATTTTCTGTCAAATCAATTTCTGGCATACGCAGCAGCAGAAGCAGGGATAGTGCCGCCACTCAAGGGCAGCGCCGAGCATTACCAAAGCTCAAAATGGTAGCAGGAGGGGCGGTAACAGCAGCCTACTTCTTGGAGAGGCTTGAAGAATGCACCTCCTTTTGGAGGAGAGGAATTTGTGGAAGGAGGTGAGCGGCAACGAGCGCTTTCTGCTTCTACAGGCGAAAGGCATTCTCCTAGCACAAATGGTGTGGGAGAAGACGCCGGAAAAAGGTGCAGTAGATGCAAGTTCATCAACTGCAGCAGCGGCATATGAGGATTGGAAGAGGAAGGACAGGCAGGCCGACAGGCTGCTCGTCAACACCATCTCCAACCTACATCTTTAGTACGTGAGTGAGAAGGCTATCGCAAAAGAGGGGTGGGACACGTTGTACAAGAAGTATGAGAGGAAGGATCCTACATTTCTCATATTTTTGGAGGAGAAGACGATGGCGTTGAAAATGCAGGGTGGCAAAGGGATGAAGGCGTACTTGGACGGGACAAAGGAGCTGGCGAAGCAGCTGAAAGCGGCAGGCAACCCTCTAGAGGACACGTCGTTTGTCCTCCTCTTACTAAGGGGACTCCCAACGAGCTATGACACGGTGTGAGAGACGTTGGACTGCTAGCCGACTCTTGATCTGGACTTCATCTGCATGTACCTGGTGCACGTAGATTTGTGTCGCAATGCAACAAAGCGAAATGGCGGTAACAGCAGCAGTGAAGCAGCTTTCATGGCCATGGACTCACGCAACTAGCAGTAGCAGCAGTCTGGGCAGCAATAGGCAAGAAGAAAGGCAAGTAGTACTACTGCCAGAAAGAGGGGCAGTAGAAAACAGAGTGCTTCAAGTTCAAGGAGGACCAGAAGAAACAGCAGCAGCAGCAGCAAAAGCAGCAATCCCCACGGCAACAGTAGGAACAGTCATAGCAACGTCAGAAGCACTAGTAGCAATAGAATTAGACTCGCGTGGGCCATGTTGGCAGCATAAACGTGGCCAAGGAGGTGCGTGACCGCCTCTTCATGGCAAAATCTGACATGTCGCAGAAGGAAAAGGCGGATCTGGTTTGGTACAAGGACTCACGTTGTTCGAAGAGACTGATGAACCACAAGGAGTGGTTTCGCAGCTGCTCTCTATTCCTCCCAGTTTGATTGCTTTGGGTGATGATTGGGTGGTGTATGCTGAAGGGATTAGGATTGTGGAGATGTGGTTGGAGACCCCGTGTCGCATTGAAGTGGGAGTGTTTCATGGCGTGCTGTATGTACCAGATGCTGCGTATAACTATCTCACAGGGTCCTCTCTTATCAACACAGGATTGTGAGTCGTCTTTGACGACGACTACGGCTACATCCTCAGCAAGAAAACAAGAGAGGAGAGGAGTTTGCCAGGCCGGTGAAGGAAGGCGACATGTACCGCATGTTAGGGATGACCAATATCTTGTACGAGCAGAGCCTTGGAACAGTGGTGCAGACTACCGATGGCAAAATCTGGCATGCACGCTACGGCCACATCAGCATGTGCGCCTTGCAGCAACTTCAAACAAAGCAGATGGTGCGTGACTTGCCCACCATCTGTAACTTTGAGCAGGAGTTGTGCATCGGCTGTTTCGAGGGGAAACAGCATTACGAGGCATTCTCTGGAACAGGACAACACACGAATGAGGTTCTGGAGCTGGTCCAAACAGGTTTTGTGGCTTGATGTAGACCCGGAGCTATCGAGACTCTAGGTATTTTCTCACCTTGATTGATGATTTCAGCCATTACACTACTCTGTACTTCCTTTCCTCCAAGGACGAGTGCTTTGACAGGTTCAAGGAGTTCAAGGCCATGGTGGAGAACCAGGTTGGCAAGAAAATCAAGACACTGTGTAGCGAAAGTGATGGAGAGTACCTAAGCAAGGAGTTCCAGTACTACCTCGCATCAGCAGGTATCAAGACGCAGCACACTACGCCATACTCACCGCAAAAGAACAGCGTAGCAGAATGTGACAATCGTACCATCGTTAAGTCGGTGCGCTCCATGCTGCATGCGGCTTGGCTCACTTACGACTTTTAAGCTGAGCGGTGAGCAGTACGGTGTATATCAAGAACCGTATTCTTACCAATGCGTTGGAGCAGATGATAACGTCGAGGCGTGGTTCACCAATCAGCCAAGCATGTTTCATCTTTGCACTTTTTGTAGCTTGGCACACATGCACGTGCCCAAGGGGAAGCGGCAGAAATCAGACGCGAAGAGCAAACAATGCTGATGGTCGGCTATGACGTGGCAAACAACGATACTGACCACGTTATCATCTCCATGGATGTCGATTTCAACGAAAATAATGTCTTTGGTACCTATATCATCTGTGAAGAGGCAGCAAACCAGGAGCGAATGAAGCAGTGGGAGCAAACATTCTCCTTGACCCCGTCTCTTGTTGGAAAAGGAGCCATCGTGCTTCGTTTCAAGTCCACAAGAGCCAGTTCCTCGAAACTACCAGATGCCTGCTCCGATTGTCAATACAATTTTTTCAGTTGAAAGATTAGGTGGCAAAATGATTACGGTCTAAGTTTGAGGCCGATCCAACGGCCGGATTAGGAGATCTGAATTTTCAAAGTTTTCGGGGTCATCAACCGCCGATATCCGCGTGACCATGGGCGATGGCTCCATGCCCTAACCTGAGAAAAGAAAAAGGCAAGAGGTCCAGGGTCAAGACCTGATGGGAGAAATATCCAAAAAGGTCCTAGATTCTTGGGTTGCCTTGTGAGAGTGTACTGACTAGGAAAAAGGTACCTCTCTTTACCTTTCAGGTGAGGTGAGATCCTTGTGTGCTAGCCATGGACACATGGCGATTCTCCATCGGATTGTGGGTTATGTGACCACTAGGAGTGTGCCATTAGAGACTTCTCTAGCTCTCTAGGTCGTGTGTGAGTCGTCAGCCTGCTTGCTAGGCTGATTTCCTCTCTTGTGTGAGTTTATGCACTCTAGTGTGTGATCCTTAGTCTCCATGGCTAAGTGGTATGGCTTGTGAGGCGGTTGACTTGCCCAAGCTCTAGCTCTATATGTACTCCATCATTTTGAGTGATTAAACAACCATTCTTCAGCACAAGTGATGCCTTTCCAGTCCCACATGCTCGCTGGTCCAAGGCTCCCTCTCTCCTCCAGATCGAATACTTGGTATCAGAGCTAGGTTCTGCCACTTTCAGCCAGCACAGGCCGTCACATTGAGAGTGAAGGATTGGGGTCAAACCTTCACCATATTTGCCAATCAACTATTGGATCTTCGAGTTCAAGAGACAACCTTTGCGAAGAGTTAACAACCATGAAGATCTAACAATTGGATTGAGAGTTATGTTGAAAACAAGGTCGGCCAGGACTACACTCTTCTCTTTGAGTAAGACTATCACCTTGTAATGACCATAAGTCTCTCATTTCTTTTTCAAAATTAAAAATAGCATATACAAATTGAATTGTTTTTCTTAAGCTTTCCATTGGTGCAAAATTCTCTGCATTCCATAGGCACGTTTGGGAGAAACGCCATTTAGAAGCTGGTTGAGGTGAGCTGGAGTAGGAGCAGAAGCATACCCTATTTTCAAGAGGGTATATCTTTCAAAATCGCCTGTTGATGACCCTCTTTTATGGGTTGATCTGGAAGGTTTTGAGCTGAAATTTTCATTGGTAGGCTTAGTTTTTCAAAATTTCCAGTCCGCTGGCCTCTAGAGTCCAGTTTTTCTCAGACAGATTTCTGGCAGAAGCAGTAGAAGAAGCAGGGGTAGCACCGCCACTCAAGGGCAGCGCTGAGCAGCAGGCGTGGTAAGAGCAGCCCAGCCCTTCGAGAGGCTGGAAGGATGCGCCAGTATCACGTTTTGGAAGATGCGGACCCGCCTCCTTTTGGAGGAGAGGGGCTTGAAGGAGGTGGTGAGCGGTGACGAGTGCGCTCCTCCTCCATAGGCAAAAGGCATCACCGCAATAGAGGTGGTGGCTGGGAAGACGCCGCAGAAAGTGTCAATGCGCCGGATAGCAACGGTCTAGAAAACGGGTCCCGACATGGGAGGCCGCCAACCGCTCTTGGTATTGCAACCAAGATAACATATCACCCTCGAACGAGGGATCCACACTTTAGGTTCGTTTGGTTTGCAACCTCACGAAGTCCGCATGTTGGTCTTTAGTGTCTACCTTTGGTTGGACACTCTGTGAGGAGTCTCAAAGGCAAGAACTGTAAATGGATGCATGCAAGGTACAGGCTTTTATACTTGCAGAGCTTTGCTAAAGCTTCTGCTTGTAGTGGCTCCACTGGAGCCAACCTCAACCTACAATCCTACTTGGCGCGTCCTTAGACCGCCAAGTGTCATCCTCAAGCCAGGCTTTTAGTAAGCTTCATAGAAGCTTCCTGTCCAAGTTTTGGCCACAACAAAATGTGGCCGTCGCGGGGTTTGAACCTGCGATCTCTCGTCTGAGACTCCGGTGCCTATTCAACCATGCCAAAAAGGTATGGTTCCTATGATGAGCCACAGGGGACATACCCATTATGGGCAGTGCATTCCTGGCCCATCTCA
>SZWC01001084.1:167450-181410 GCA_023375785.1 Penium margaritaceum | reverse complement strand
TCCTCGTCCCCTAGTCCGCCACGTGCGCGCACCCTACCTGAAGAAGCCGATGGAGCCGATGGAGCAGATGGAGCCGTCCGATGGTCGTGTCCCTGTTGTACCTGTGCGCCCTGCAAGACCACGCGCTAGTCGGTCTTGGAAGCGTGCCTTAGAACCAGAAGTGTGGGCCCATAACCCTTTGTCAATGCGCCGGATAGCAACGGTCTAGAAAACGGGTCCCGACATGGGAGGCCGCCAACCGCTCTTGGTATTGCAACCAAGATAACATATCACCCTCGAACGAGGGATCCACACTTTAGGTTCGTTTGGTTTGCAACCTCACGAAGTCCGCATGTTGGTCTTTAGTGTCTACCTTTGGTTGGACACTCTGTGAGGAGTCTCAAAGGCAAGAACTGTAAATGGATGCATGCAAGGTACAGGCTTTTATACTTGCAGAGCTTTGCTAAAGCTTCTGCTTGTAGTGGCTCCACTGGAGCCAACCTCAACCTACAATCCTACTTGGCGCGTCCTTAGACCGCCAAGTGTCATCCTCAAGCCAGGCTTTTAGTAAGCTTCATAGAAGCTTCCTGTCCAAGTTCTGGCCACAACAAAATGTGGCCGTCACGGGGTTTGAACCCGCGATCTCTGGTTTGAGACTCCGGTGCCTATTCAACCATGCCAAAAAGGTATGGTTCCTATGATGAGCCACAGGGGACATACCCATTATGGGCAGTGCATTCCTGGCCCATCTCAGAACAGACCAAGGGGACGTACTCCACAGAGCAGTGCATGCCTTGTCTGTATGTGTAGCTAGCCAACTAGGCAGTGGACAAGGTGCATACTATTTCAACAGAAAGGTGCAGCAGATTCAAGTTCATCTACAATTGCAGCAGCGGCATATGAGGAGGGGAAGAAGAAGGACAGACAGGCTTACAAGCTGCTTGTCAACACCATCTCTAGGCCACATCTTCCGTACGTGAGTAACAAGGCTACAGCAAAAGAGGGATGGGACATGTTGTGCAAGAAGTATGAGAGCAAAGATCCTGCATTCGTGATGCTTTTGGAAGAGAAGATGATGGTGTTGAAAATGCAAGGTGGCGAAGGGATTGAGGCATACTTGGATAGGGAAAAGGAGCTGACAAAGCTGCTGAAAGCGGCCGGCAACCGTGTAGAAGACATGCGCTTTGTCCTCCTTTTGCTGAGGGACTCCCTACGAGCTATGACACGGTGTGAGAGACGTTGGAATGCCAGTCGACTCTCAACCTCGACTTCATCTGCACACACCTGTTGTAGGTAGAACTCGGTCGCAAAGCGCAATTGCGGCAGTAGCAGCTGTGAAGCAGCTTTCATGGCCATGGGCTCATGCAACCAGCAATACCAGCAGTCCGGGTAGCAAAGAGGTAAGAAAAAAGGCAAGTGCCACTATTGCCAAAAATACTGGCACTACAAGAAAGAGTGCTTCAAATTCAAGAGGGACTTGACAGAGCAGTCTCCACAGTAACAGCCGTAGCAGTCACAGCAACATCAGCAGCAGCAGCAGCAGTGACAGCAGTAAAACCAGACCGGCGTGCGCCATTTTTGCAACATGAATGTGGCCAAGGAGGTGTACGACTGCCTCTTCATGGCGAACTCTGACCTGTCGCTAAAGGAAAAGGTGGATCTGGCGTGGTACAAGGACTGTGGGTCTAACAATAGCCTGACGCACCACAAGGAGTGGTTTACACAGTTGCTCTACATTCCCCCTTGTCCAATTGCTTAGGGTGATGGTCGGATGGTCTATGTTGAGGAGATAAGGATTGTGGAAATGAGGTTAGAGACCCCGCAAGGCATCGAAATGGGAGTGTTCCTTGGTGTTGGAACTATAGGAAACAGGGAGCCTTGGAGCAGCAAGCATGTGGACGTGGAAGGACATCACTTATGCTAAAGAATGGTTGTTCAATCACTCAAAATGATGGAGTACATATAGAGCTAGAGCTTCGGCAAGTCAGCCCTCTCACAAGCCACACCAGCTAGCCATGTGTTGGAAGTGGAGGAGAAAGGGAGTCTTGGAGGAGCGAGCATGAGGGACTAGAAGGGCATCACATGTGCTCAATAATGGTGGTTGAATCACTCCAAATGATGGAGAACATATAGAGTTAGAGCTTGGACAAGTCAGCCCTCTCACAAGCCACACCACTTAGCCATGGAGGCTAAGGCTCACAGACTAGAGTCTATAATCTCACACAAGAGGGAAAATCAGCCTAGCAATTAGGCTGACCTGTTGGAACTTGAGGAGAGAGGGAGCCTTGGAGCAGCGAGCATGTGTGATTGGAAGGACATCACTTGTGCTGAAGAATGGTTGTTCAATCACTCAAAATGATGGAGTACATATAGAGCTAGAGCTTGGGCAAGTCAGCCTTCTCACAAGCCACACCACTTTAGCCATAGAGGCTAAGGCTCGCACACTAGAGTCCATAATCTCACACAAGGGAGGAAATGAGCCTAGCAATCAGGCTGACCACTCACACACGACCTAGAGAGCTAGAGAATGCTCTCATGGCACACTCCTAGTGGTCACATAACCCACAAACCCATGGAGAATCGTCATGTGTCCATGGCTAGCACACAAGTATCTCACCTCACCTAAAAAGTAAGGAGAGGTACCTATATCTTAGTCAGCACACTCTGACAAGGCAATCCTAAGACCAAGGACCTTTTTGGATATTTCTCCCAACAGGTCTTGACCCTGGACCTCTTGCCTTTTTCTTTTCTCAGGCTAAGGCATGGAGCCATCGCCCATGGTTACCCGGATATATCTGTCGATGACCCCGGAAACTACGAAAATTCATATCTCCCAATCCGACCATTGGATCGGCCTCAAACTTGGACCGTAGACAGTTTGCCACCTGATCTTTCCAATGGTCAAGTCGGGTTGACAATCCGAGCACGCATCTGGTACTTTCATTGAACTTGCTTCTGTGGACCTGAAACTGAGCCGGATGGCTCCTTTCCCAACATGACCACTTACACACAACCTAGAGAGCTAGAAAATGCTCTCATGGCTCAGTCCTAGTGGTCACATAACCCAAAATCCCATGGAGAAACGCCATGTGTCCATGGCTAGCACACAAGGATCTCACCTCACCTAAAAAGTAAGGAGAGGTGGCTTTTCCTAGTCAACACACTTTAACAAGGCAACTAAAGAATTTAGTACCATTTTAGATATTTCTCCCATCAGGTCTTGATCTTGGATCTCTTGCCTTTTTCTTTTCTCAGGCTAAGGCATGGAGCCATCGCCCATGGTCACCCAGATATCGGCGGTCGATGACCCGAGAAACTACGAAAACCCATATCTCCCAATCCGATTGCTGGATCGGCCTCAAACTTGGACCGTAGACATTTTGCCACCTGATCTTTTCAATCGTGAAATCGGATTGACGATCGGCGCAGGCATCTGGTACTTTCCTGGAACTTGCCCCTGTGGACCTGAAACTGAGCCGGATGGCTCCTTTTCCAACACCATGGAGACGAAGGCTCACACACTAGAGTCCATAATCTCACACAAGGCAGGAAACCAGCCTAACAATGAGGCTGACCACTCACACACGACCTATAGAGCTAGAGAATTCTCTTTTGGCACATTCCTAGTGGTCACATAACCTACAATCCCATGGAAAGTTGCCATGTATGCATGGCTAGCACACAAGGATCTCACCACACCTAAAAAGTAAGAAGAGGTACCTTTTTCTTAGTCAGCACATTTTGACAAAGTAACCCAGGAATATAGGACTTTTTTGGATATTTCTCCCATCAGGTCTTGATCGTGGACCTCTTGCCTTTTTCTTTACTCAGGCCAAGGCATGTTAGCATTTACCATGGTCACACGGATATCGGCGATCGATGACCCCAAAAACTTCAAAAGTTAATATCTCCCAATCCGACCGTTGGATCGGCCTGAGACTTAGGCCGAGATGTTTTGTCACCTGATCTTCATGCTGGTGAAGTAAGATCGACAATCAGACCAGGTAACAGGTGGTTTCTTGGAACTTGCTCCTGTGGACCAGATGGCTCTTTTCCCGACACATGGCATACTGTATGTACCTAATGCTGCGTTCAACCTTCTCTCAGTGTCCTCTCTCACAAACACAAGACTTCGAGTCGTCTTTGACAAAAACTATGGCGACATCCTCGACAAGGAAACCGGAGAGGAGTTGGCCCGGTCGGTGAAGGAGGCCATGGCTACACCAGATGCAGCAGATTGGGCGCAAGCTGTGCAGTAGGAGATACAGTCGCAGCTCGACAATGGTACGTGGGAGATAACTGAGCGTCCACTTGGACGTAACGTGATCAAGTGCTAGTGGGTATTCAAGAAAATGCGGGGAGCAGATGGCAACCTGGAAAAGTACAAGGCAAGGCTAATCACTAAGGGCTACTCGCAGCAGGAGGGCATCGACTACACAGACACGTTTACCCCAATTGCAAATTTTGCCTCTATGCGCACGATTCTCTCTTATGCAGTAGCAAAGGACTTCGAGATTCACCACATGGATGTCAATACGGCATTCTTGAATGGTGACTTGGAGGAGGAGATCTACATGGACCAAGTAGAGGGGTTCGTCATGGATGGCCAGGAGCACCTAGTTTGCAAGCTGCACAAGTCATTGTACGGCCTGAAGCAAGCGTCGCGTGCTTGGAACCTAAAGTTGGATGCGGCATTGTAGTGCATGGGATTTGAGTGCATCGAGTGTGACTACAGCGTCTATCGCTGGCAGCATGAGCATGAGATCCTCATCAATATTGTCTATGTGGATGACATGTTCCTTCTTTCTAACAGCATGTCTGCACTGCAGGAGTTCAAGGAGGCCATGCAGGAGCGCTTCCAGATGTCTGATATCGGGGAGGCGTCATACTTCCTCGGCATCCAGATCACGCATGATCGCAAATCACGCTCTCTCTGGCTACAGCAGAGTCGCTACATCAAGGACGTCCTGCACCGTTTTGGCATGGCAGAGGCAAAACCCATCGACAGTAGCTCGTGAGCTTTAGTGGAGAAGCACATGCAGCTGAGCCGCAGAAGTACCATAGCACCGTCGGCAGTCTCATGTACTTGATGGTGGCAACCAGGCCGGACCTCGCACAGGCTGTGAGCACTGTGAGCCAGCACATGGCTAATCCCAGACCGGAGCACCAGAAGGCAGTGAAGCAGATCTTATACTACCTTGCTGGAACCATCAACGTCGGCATCACCTACAACGGCAACGACAACAGCATCATTGGCTACACAAATGCAGATTGGGCTTCAAATCTTGAGATCCGCAAGTCCATCTCTAGACATGTGTTTCTCATGAATGGAGGTGCCATCAGCTAGTGTAGCAAGCGGCACGTGGTCGTGGCCACCTCAAGTACGGAAGCTGAGAACGTCTCTCTCAGCTTTGGAGCCAAGGAAGCACTTTGGCTTCAGCGTCTCATGGCAGAGATGAGTGGGAGTGCAGCACTTCTAGTTCTAGTGCGCGTCGACAACTAGAGTGCAATCGCACTCGCGAAGAATCGTGAGCACCATGCACGCACCAAGCATTTTGACATTGCATATCACTTCATCAGGCAAATGGTACAAGAGGGTCTTATCAAGTTGGAGTTTACTCCAACCAACAAGCAGGTCACTAATTTTTGCACCAAGCCAGTGGCCCGTGAGAAGCAGCAGTTGTGCATGAAGGCATGTGGACTCAGCCTTCTCTGACTGCGGCAAAGTAGGAGATTGTTGGAAAAGGAGCCATTTGGCTCAGTTTTAGGTCCATAGGAGGAAGTTCCAGGAAAGCACCAGATGCCTACTCTGATTATCGATCAAACTTCACCATTGGATGAGGATGAGGTCCTTATCATGAGCATGAGTATGAGGTCTTTATCATCATTTTGCACTCCATGTGTACACTACGGGAGTTCAAGGAGGCCATGCAGGAGCGCTTCCAGATGTTTGATCTAGAGGAGGCATCATACTTCCTCAGCATTCAGATCACGCGCGATCGCAAATCATGCTCTCTCTCGCTGTATCAGAGCCGCTACATCAATGGTCAGATTTGGAGATATGACTTTTCAAAGTTTTTGGGGTCATCTTTGAGACCATGGGCGATTCCTCCATGCCTAGCCTGAGAAAAGAAAAAGGCAAGAGGTCCACAGTCAACACCTGATGGGAGAAATATCCAAAAAGGTCATAGATCTTGAATAGCCTTGTCAGAGTGTGGTGACTCGGAAAAACGTACCTTTCCTTATTTTTAGGTGAGGTGGGATCCTTGTCTACTAGAGATGGACACATGGCGATTCTCCATGGGATTGTGGGTTATGTGACCACTAGGAGTGCGCCAGGAGTGTCATCTATGAGTGGTCCGCCTGATTGCTAGGCTGATTTTCTCTTTTCTGTGAGATTATGGACTCTAGTGTGTGAGAGGGCTCATTAGTCCAAGCGCTAGCTCTATGTGTACCCCATCACTTTGATTGATTCAACGACCATTCTTCAGCACAAGTGATGCCCTTCCAGTTCCACATGCTCACTGCTCCAAGGCTCCCTCTCTCCTCCAGTTCCAACAACATTCTCCAAGTGTGATGCTTCAAATTCGATCTCTTCATCTCATTGAAGATTACATGCGCTTTCATATTCAACAACAAGACATTTTCAACAAGTTTTTAACAATCTCAAAAATACTTATCATTGAAAATAAAAAGCAAAAGGGTAATTTTATATTCCTCCGCGATTTTTTTAAATTTGACAGAGAAACGAGAGAGTTATGGTCATCACAAGGCAATAATCTTACTTAGGGAGAAGAATACATTCATAGCCTACCTTGATTTGAGCGTAGCTTCCAATCCTACAGTTGGATCTTTGTGATCTTAGACTCGTTGGAAAGCTTGTCTTACAAACTTGATCATCTAGTGGTTGATTGTTATATTTAAGCGCGTTTGACCTTAACACGTCATTCTCAAAGTGACAACCTTTGCTAGATGTATCTCAAAGTAACAACCTAGAAGAAGAAGGCAAAATTTGGCCCTGATACCAAATGTTTGATGTTGAGGAGAGAGGGAGCCTTCAAGCAGTTTGAAGCGGTTTGAGGGAGCTTGAAGGCTCCCTCTCTTCTCAACATCAAATATTTGGTATCAAGGCGAAGTTCTGCCTTCTTCTTCTAGGTTGCTACCTTGAGATACGTCTAGCACAGGTTGTCACTGTGGTGTCAACTTGCCTAAAACGACGGCCTAAAAAACGGGTTCCAACACAATGGTTCTCGCAGACTGCTCTTGGTATTGCAACCAATTGATGATATCACCTCCACAGCCAAGGTTCCACACTGAGCAGTTCATATAAATCACTTCTTTCCAATGTGTCATTAGTGTTGACCTGATATGCTCCTTGTCCATGGCTGATTTTTGGACAGGCACCTGACGGACTAGGCATCCACTGCTCCCTTGGAGTAAGTATCCTAACTCTGGTCCACATAGACAACGCATGCACTACTTCTTTGGAGCAAGTCGCCTTGGTCTAATCTAGACAGTATAGCCAGCGAACCCTACCTAGGATAAGTCCCTGTAACTTGGACATTCCAGAGTAAGTCTGTGGAGCGAGAGGTAAGTGGGTCAAATCCCAGCCCGGTGACTAATCGTCTTTGTGACTAAAAGGGGGACATGAAGGTTCTAAGAGAGATCTTCGAACATTCCAAGGTCCATCCTAGTGGCTGGCGCCACTTGGCGGTCACACGGAGCGCCATAAAGGAAGGGGGGATGACGCAATCCAGATTGCTCCCAAAGTGGCTCATCAAAGGAGCCACTACGCGCCTAGGCTAGAGGCTGGCTCTAAGACTATAAGAACGTGTCAGTTGCCTGTCATTGAGTATTCTTCTAAACTTTGAGACTCTTAACACAGTTGTCCACAAAGGCAGACACTAAAGAAGCATTGGTTGGTCTAAGCCCTATGAGTTCGCATCTCGCGCGAAAGTGACCAGGTTTTAAGGACACAGTGCAAGGAAGTGATTCCTATGAACTGCTTGTTACAACGGGAGGAGTGAGGGAGTCTTGGATTGGCGAGCATGTGGGACTGGAACGCCATCACTTGTACCAAAGAATGGTTATTGAATCACTCAAAATGATGGAGTACACATAGAGTTAGGGCTTGGGCAAGTCAGCCCTCTCACAAGCTATACAACTTAGTCATGGAGAATAAGGCCGACACACTAGAGTCCATAATCTCACACAAGAGAGGAAATCAGCCTAGTAATCAGGCTGACCACTCACACATGACCTGGAGAGCTAGAGAATGATGTCATGGCACACTCCTTGTGGTCACATAACCCACAAACCCATGAAGAATTGCCATGTGTCCATGGCTAGCACACAAGGATCTCACCTCACCTAAAAAGTAAGGAGTGGTACTTATTTCCTAGTCATCACACTGTGAAAGGTAACCCAAGAATCTAGGAACTTTTTGGATGTTTCTCCCATCAGGTCTTGACCCTGAACCTCTTGCCTTTTTCTTTTCTCACGATAAGGCATGGAGCCATCGTCCATGGTCACCCGGATATCGGTGGTCGATGACTGCAAAAACTTTGAAAATTCATATCTCCTTATCCGACCATTGGATCGGCCTCAAACTTGGACCGAAGAGGTTTTGGCACCTGGTCTTTCCAATGGTGAGGTTAGATTGACAATCTGAGGAGGCATCTTGTAGTTTCCTGGAACTTGCTCTTGTGGAACTAAAACTGAGCCGGATGGTTCTTTTCCCAACAATCTCCCACTTTGCCGCAGTCAAAGAGGGCTGAGTCCACATGCCTTCATGTAGAACTACTACTTCTCACGGGTCACTAGCTTGGTACAGAAATCAGTAACCTGCTTGGTGGTTGGAGTAAACTCCAGCTTCATAGCACCTTCTTGCACCATGTGCCTGATGAAGTGATATGTGATGTCAATGGGGTTGGTACATGCATGGTGCTCAGGACTCTTGGCGAGTGCCATTGCGCTCTGGTTGTCGACGCGCACAAGAACTGGAACAGCTGCTTTCCTACTCATCTCTACCACGAGACGCTGAAGCCAAAGTCCTTCCTTGGCTCCTAAGCTGAGAGAGACGTACTTTGCTTCCATGCTTGAGATGGCCACAACCACTTGCTCCTTGCTGTACCAGCTGATGGCCCTACCTTTCGTGAGGAACACATGTCCAAAGATGGATTTGAGGTCCTCAGGGTTGAAAACGCAATCTGCATCTGTATAGCCCACGATGTTGTTTTCGTTGCCGTCATAGGTGGTCCCGATGTTGATGGTTCCAGCTGTTGGAAAAGGAGCCATCTGGCTTTGTTTCATGTCCACTGGAGCAAGTTCCATGAAAGTACCAGATGCGTGCTCCGATCGTCAATCCAACTTCACCATTGGAGAGATCAGGTGGCAAAATGTATACGGTCGAAGTTTCAGGCCGATCCAACAGTTCGATTGGGGGATATGAATTTTCGGAGTTTTCGGGGTCATCAACCACTGTTATCCGGGTGACCATGGGCGATGGCTCCATGCCTTAGCCTAAGAAAAGAAAAAGGCAAGAGATCCAGGGTCAAGACCTGATGGGAGAAATATCCAAAAGGTCCTAGATTCTTGGGTTGCCTTTTCAGAGTATGCTGACTAGGAAATAGGTACCTCTCCTTAATTTTTAGGTGAGGTGAGATCCTTGTGTGCTAGCCATGGACACATGGCGATTCTCCATGCGATTGTGGGTTATGTGACCGCTAGGAGTGTGCTATAACATCATTCTCTTTCTCTCTAGGTAATATGTGAGTGGTCAGCCTGATTAGTAGGCTGATTTCCTCTCTTGTGTGAGATTATGGACTCTAGTGTCTGAGCATTAGCCTCCATGGCTAAGTGGTGTGGCTTGTGAGAGGGCTGACTTGCCCAACCCTAGCTCTATATGTACTTTATCATTTTGAGTGATTCAATAACTATTCTTCAGCACAAGTGAAGCCCTTCCAGTCACACATGCTCGCTCCTCCAAGGCTCCCTCTCTCCTCTAGATCCAACACCATCAAGGTAGCAGAAGATCCGCTTTATTGCCTTTTGGTGCTCACGTACGGGATTAGCCATGTGTTAGCTCACTGTGCTAACAGCCTGTGCGAGGTCCGGCCTGGTTGCAACCATCAGGTACATGAGGCTGAGGACGGCGTTGTGATACTTCTACTGCTCATTTACATCTGCCTCTCCACTGAAGCTCACGAGGTACTGCCACGTCTCCATCGGCGTGCCGATGGGTTTGGCCTCTGCCATGCCGAACCGCTGCAAAACATCCTTGATGTAGTAACTCTGTTGCATCGAGAGAGCGTGATTAGCGGTCACGCGTGATCTGGATACCGAGAATGTATGATTTTTTCCCGAGATCGGACATCAGGAAACGTTTGTACATGGCCTCTTTGAGCTCCTGTAGTGCAGACATGCTGTAGGAAAGGAGGAGCATGTCATCCACATAGACGATGATGATGAGCACCTCATGACCATGCTGCCTGTGATACATATTGTAGTCACTCTCACAGCGCTCAAATCCCATGCACTGTAGCCCCGTATCCAATTTCTGGTTCCAAGCACGCGACGTTTGCTTGAGGGCGTACATCGACTTCTACAGCTTGCAAACCAGGTGCTCCTGGCCATCCATCACGAACCCCCCGGCTGCTCCATATAAATCTCCTCTTCTAGGTCACTGTTCGCCGTCTTGTGCTGCTACAAAGGAAAGGAGCGTATTTCTATTGGTAAACTTGGCAATAGGAGCAAAGATTTCCGTGTACTCGATGCCTTCCTGCTGCGAGTAGCCCTTGGCGACTAACCTCACCTTATGCTTTTCGAGGTTGCCATCTACGCCCCTCTCCTTCTTGAACACCTACTTGCACTTGATTTCCTTGGAGCAGGTGGACACTCAGTCAGCTCCCATGTATCCTTGTTGAGCTATGACTGTATCTCCTGGTGCACAGCTTGCATCCAATCTGCTACATCTAGTGTAGCCATGGCCTCATTGTAGAACGTTGGTTCATCTGAATCTGCTGCGACTGTGACATTCATTTGATCTGGTTTTTGCAACATCCATAAATGCCCGCGCTCACCAGGCTTGAAGCGCAGTTTGAGAGGGTGCTTACAACCTGGTGCTGGAGCAGAAGCGGGCGGTTTGCGCGGTGCTCCTGGCACAATTGCTGCTATTGAGAATGGTGCATCTTCTTCCTCTGCTTCTGGCGATGAGGCCATCCTATCTACTGCATCAGACATGGGAGAATAGAGTGGTTCTTCCATTGTTACGGTAGATGAAGGGTTGGGAGAGACAGAGTCAGGGAGAATGTCTCCTCCCACTTCTTTGTCAGCTGTTAGTTTTGTCGCCTCTTTTGTGGGTACCGATGACGTTACTTTCGTTGAAAACGACATCCTTGGAGATGATGACATTGCCACTATCCCTCTCGTATAGGCGATACGCCTTGCTTACCAAGTCATAGCCGATCATCAGCACCTGGGCGCTCTTCACGTCCCATTTCTGCCGCTTCTCCTTGGGCACGTGCATGTGCGCCAAGCTACTAAATGCACCAAGATGATCCACACTCGGCTTCTTGCCGAACCATGCCTCGTACGGCATCATCTGCTCCAGGGTTTTGGTTGGACTGTAGTTCTTGATGTACACTGCAGACCTCACTGCTTTGGCCCAAACGTTGTAGGTAAGCCAAGGCGCGTGCAGCATGCAGCGCCTCAACACAACGATGGTACAATTGGCGCGTTCTACTACGCCATTTTGCTACGGCAAATATGGCACGGTGCGTTGTGCCTTGATGCCTGCTGTTGCGAGGTAGTCCTGATACGCCTTGCTCAGGTACTCTCAACTGAGGTCACTGCGCAGCGCCTTGATTTTCTCGCTTGTCTGGTTCTCCACCATGGCCTTGACCTCCTTCAACCTGCCAAAGCACTGGTCCTTGGTGGAAAGGAAATATACAGCAGTGTCACGGCGAAAATCATCAATGCAGGTGGGACAATACTATTGGAACTAGAGGAGAGAGGGAGCCTTGTAGCAGCGAGCATGGGTGACTAGAAGGGCATCACTTGTGCTGAAGAATGGTTGTTGAATCACTCAAAATGATGGAGTACATATAGAGCTAGAGCTTGGGCAAGTCAGCCCTCTCACAAGCCACACCACTTAGCCATGGAGGCTACGGCTCACATACTAGAGTCCATAATCTAACACAAGGGANGGCTCTGATACCAAATGTTGGAACTTAAGGAGAGAGGGAGCCTTGGAGCAGCGAGCATGTGTGATTGGAAGGGCATCACTTGTGCTGAAGAATGGTTGTTGAATCACTCAAAATGATGGAGTACATATAGAGCTAGAGCTTGGGCAAGTCAGCCCTCTCACAAGCCACACCACTTAGCCATGGAGGCTACGGCTCACATACTAGAGTCCATAATCTAACACAAGGGAGGAAATCAGTCTAGCAATCAGGCTGACCACTCACACACGACCTAGAGAGCTAGAAAATGCTCTCATGGCACACTCTTAGTGGTCACATAACCCACAATCCCATGGAGAATCGCCATGTGTCCATGGCTTACACAAAAGGATCTCACCTCTCCTAAAAAGCAAGGCAAGGTACCTTTATCCTAGTCAGCACATTCAGACAAGGCAATCCTAAGACCAAGGACCATTTTGGATATTTCTCCCATCAGGTCTTGATCCTGGATCTCTTGCCTTTTTCTTTTCTTAGGCTAAGGCATGGAGCCATCGCCCATGGTCACCCGGATATCGGTCGTCGATGACCCTCAAAACTTTGAAAATTCATATCTCCCAATCCGACCATTGGATGGGCCTAAAAATCAGACCGTAGACATCTTGGGAGAAATGCCGTTTACAAGCAAGCTGGTGTGAGCTGGAGTAGGAGCAGAAGCATCTCCTATTTTCAAAAGAGCATATCTCTGAAAATCCCCCATTGATGACCTTGTTTTATGTGTTGATATGAAACGTTTTGACCTGAATTTTCCAGTGATAGGCTCAGTTTCTCAAAATTCTCAGGCTCTTGGCCTCAACCGTCCATTTTCCATTAGACAGATTTCTAGCTGAAGGAGCAACAGAAGCAGGGGTAGCGCCGCCACTCAAGGACAGCGCTGAGCATCACCAAGGCTCAAAATGGCAGCAGCAGGCGTAGTAACAGCAGCCCAGCCCTTGGAGAGGCTGGAAGGACGCGCCAATGTCACGTTTTGGAAGATCCGTAACCGCCTCCTTTTGGAGGAGAGGGACTTATGGGAGGTGGTGAGCGGTGACAAGCGCGATCTGCCTTCACAAGCAAAAGGCATCACCGCAGCAGAGGTCGTGGCGGGTAAGATGCCACAGAAAGGTGCAACAGATGCAAGTTCATCTACAATTGGAGCAGCGACATATGAGGAGTGGAAGAACGACAGGCAGGCCTACAGGCTGCTTGTCAACACCATCTCCAGCACGCATCTTCACTATGTGAGTGACAAGGCTACTACAAAAGAGGTGTGGAACCCGTTGTGCAGGAAGTATGAGAGTAAGGATCCTGCATTCCTCATGCTTTTGGAGGAGAAGATGATGTCGTTAAAAATGTAGGGTGGCGAAGGGACGGAGGCGTACGTAGACAGGGCAAAGGAGCTGGCAAAGATGTTGAAGGCGTCTGGCAACCCTGTGGAAGACACGCGCTTTGTTCTCCTCCTGCTAAGGGGACTCCCAACGAGCTAGGACATGGTGCGAATGACGTTGGAGTGCCAGCCGGCTCTCCACCTTGACGTCATTTGCACTCACCTGGTGCAGGTGGAACTGCGTCACAATACAACAAAGCGCAATGGCGGCATCAGCAGCAGTGAAGCAGCTTTCATGGCCATGGGCTCACGTAACCAGCAGCAGCAGCAGTCCGGGCAGCAGAGAGGCAAGAAGAAGGGCAAGTGCCACTATTGCCAGAAAGAGGGGCACTACAAGAAAGAGTGCTTCAAGTTCAAGAGGGACCAGAACCACCAG
>SZWC01001084.1:152701-167316 GCA_023375785.1 Penium margaritaceum | reverse complement strand
CCAGCCGGCTCTCCACCTTGACGTCATTTGCACTCACCTGGTGCAGGTGGAACTGCGTCACAATACAACAAAGCGCAATGGCGGCATCAGCAGCAGTGAAGCAGCTTTCATGGCCATGGGCTCACGTAACCAGCAGCAGCAGCAGTCCGGGCAGCAGAGAGGCAAGAAGAAGGGCAAGTGCCACTATTGCCAGAAAGAGGGGCACTACAAGAAAGAGTGCTTCAAGTTCAAGAGGGACCAGAACCACCAGCAGCAGCAGCAGCAAAAGCAGCAATCTCCATAGCAACAGCAGCAGCAGCCACAGCAAAGTCTGGAGCAACAGCAGCAGCAGGAGAATCTGACCGGTGTGCGTCATTTTGGCAAGATGAACGTCGCCAAGGAGATGCGCGACCGCCTCTTCGTGGCGAAGTCTGACATGTCGAAGAAGGAAAAGGCGGATCTGGCGTCGTACAAGGACTCGAGGTGTACCAAGAGTCTGAGGCACCACAAGGATTGGTTCACGCAGCTGCTCTCCATTCCCCCCTGTCCGATTGCTTTGGGTCATGATCGGGTGGTGTATGCTGAGGGGATTGGTGTTATGGAGATGTGGTTGGAGACCTTGCGTGGCATTGAAGTGGAAGTGTTCCATGGCGTGCTGAATGTGCCTGATGCTGCGTTCAACCTTCTCTCAGTGTCCTCTCTCACCAACATAGGACTACGCGTCGTCTTTGACGATGATTATGGCTACATCCTCGACAAGGAAACAGGAGAGGAGTTGACCAAGTCGGACAAAGAAGGCGATGTGTACTACGTGCTGGGGGCGACCAAGATCCCACGTGAGCAGAGCCTTGCAGCAATTGTGCAGGCCACTGATGGAAAAATCTAGCATGCGCGCTACGGCCACATCGGCATGCGCGCCTTACAGCAACTTCAAACAAAGCAGATGGTGCGTAACTTGCCCACAATCTCTAACTTTGAGCAGCAGCTGTGCATCGGCTGTTAGGAGGGAAAGCAACATCGCGAGGCGTTCTCTGGAGCAGAAGAGTGCGTGAAGGAGGTACTGGAGCTAGTCCACACAGACTTGTGTGGCCTGATGTAGACCCAAAGCTTTGGAGGCTCTAGGTATTTTCTCACCTTCATTGATGATTTCAACCGTTACACTGGTGTGTACTTCCTTTCCTCCAATGACCAGTGCTTTGACAGGTTCAAGGAGTTCAAGGCCATGGTGGAGAACCAGACTAGCAAGAAAATCAAGGCGCTGCGCGGCGACCGCGATGGAGAGTACCTGAGCAAGGAGTTCCAGGACTACCTCGCAGCAGCAGGCATCAAGACGCAACGCACCGCGCCATACTCGCCGCAGCAGAACGCGCCAACCGCACCATCGTTGATTCATTGCACTCCATGTTGCACGAGACTTGGCTCACCTACGACATTAGGATGGAAGCCGTAAGCACTGCGGTGTACATCAAGAACTGCAGCCCTGCCAAGGCCCTGGAGCAGATAACGTCGTACGAGGCGTGGTTCGGCAAGAAGCCGAGCGTGTGTCATCTTCGCGCGTTGAGCAGCTTGGCGCACATGCACGTGCCAAAGGTGAAGCGGCAAAAGTGGGACGCGAAGAGCACGTACATGCTGATGATTGGCTACGACATGGCAAGCAAGGTGTATTGCCTCAACGAGAGGGATATAGGCTACGTCATCATCTCCTGGAATTTCGTCTTCAACAAGAGCAACGTGATCGGTACCAACATTGTCTGTAAAGAGGCAGCAGAAGCAGTAGCTGACGAAGCAGTGGGAGCAGACGTTCTTCCTGACCCAGTCTCTCCTGACTCTTCCTCCACTATGACAGTGGGAGAACCAGTCTACTCTCCCATGATTGATGCAGCAGATACAGCGGCCACATCGGCAGAAGCAGAGGAAGAAGATGCACCACCATCAACAGGAGAAGTTGTGCTGGCAGCACCGGTGCCTGCTAACGCTCCAGCACCAGGTCGAAGGTACCCTCTAAGGGTGCACTACAAGCCTGAAGAGCGCGGGCATTTCTAGATGCTCCACAAACCGGACCAGATGAACGTCGGAATTATAGCAGACTCTAACAAGCGGGCGTCGTACAAGGAGGCCATGGTTGCACCAGATGAAGTAGATTGGGCGCAAGCTGTGCAACAGGAGATACAGTCGCAGCTCGACAACGGTATGTGGGAGCTGACTGAGCGTCCATCTCGACGTAAGGTGATCAAGTGCAAGAGGATATTCAAGAAGAAGCGGGGAGCAGATGGCAACCTGGAAAAGTACAAGGCAAGGCTGGCCGGCAAGGACTACTCGCTGTAGGAAGGCATCGACTATACAGAAACCTTTGCCCCTGTTATCAAAGTTTGCCTCTCTGTGTACGCTCCTTTCCTATGTAGGAACAGAGGATTTTGAGGTCCACCACATGGATGTCAAGACGGCATTCTTGAACGGTGATCCGGAGGAGGAGATTTACATGGAGCAGCCGGAGGGATTCATCATGGATGGCCAAGAGGACCTGATTTGCAAGCTGCAAAAGGCGCTGTACGGCCTCAAGCAAGTGTCGCGTGCTTGGAACCAGAAGTTGGATGCGGCGTTGTAGTGCATGGGATTCGAACGCAGTGAGTGTGACTACAGCGTCTATCGCTGGCAGCATGGTCATGAGGTGCTCATCATCATCGTCTATGTGGATGACATGCTCCTCCTTTCCAATAGCATGTCTGCACTGCAGGAGTTAAAGTAAGCCATGCAAGAGCACTTCCAGATGTCAGATCTCAGGGAGGTATCATACTTCCTTGATATCCAGATCACGCGTGACCGCAAATCACGCGTGACCGCAAATCACGCGTGACCGCAAATCAAGGATGTTTTGCAGCGGTTTGGCATGGCAGAGGCAAAACCCATCGGCATGCCGTTGGAGACGCGGCAGAACCTCGTGAGCTTCAATGTAGAAGCAAATGCAGCTTAGCGGCAGAAGTACCAGAGCACCGTCGGCAGCTTCATGTACCTGATGGTGGCAATTAGGCTGAACCTCGCATAGGCTGTTAGCGCTATGAGCCACCACATGGCAAACCCTGGACCAGAGCACCAGAAGGCAGTGAAGCGGATCTTCCGCTACCTTGCTGGAACCATCAACATCGGCATTACCGACAACGGCAAAGAGAACAGCATCATCGGCTACACAGATGCATATTGGCCTTCAAACACTGAGGACCGTAAATCCATCTCTGGATATGCGTTCCTCGTGAATGGTGGGGCCATCAGTTCGTGGAGCAAGTGGCAGGTGGTCGTGGCCACCTCAAGCACGGAAGCTGAGTACGTCTCTCTCAGCTTTGGAGCCATGGAAGCAGTTTGGCTTCAGCGTCTTATGGCACAGATGAGTGGGAGTGTAGCAGTTCCAGTACCTATGCGTATCGACAACCAGAGCGTAATCGCACTCGCCAAGAATCCTGAGCACCATGCACGCACCAAGCACATTGACATCGCATATCATTTCATCAGGCACATGGTGCAGGAGGGTGCTATCAAGCTGGAGTTTACTCCAACCAGCAAGCAGGTCGCTGATTTCTGCACCAAGCCAGTGACCCATAAGAAGCAGCAGTTTTGCATGAAGGCACGTGGACTCTGCCCATTCTGACTACAGCAAAAGGGGAGATTATTGGAAAAAGAGCCATCCGGCTCAGTTTCAGGTCCACAGGAGCAAGTTCCAGTAAAGTACTAGATGCATGCCTTAATTCTCAATCTGACTTCACCATTGAAGGATCAGGTGGGAAAATGTCTACGGTCCAAGGTTGAGGCCGATCCAACGGTCGGATTGAGAGATATGAATCTTCGTAGTTTTCAGGGTCATCGACCGCCGATATCCGGGTGACCATGGGCGATGGCTCCATGCCTTAGCCTGAGAAAAGAAAAAGGCAAGAGATCCAAGGTCAGGACCTGATGGGAGAAATATCAGAAAACGGTCCTACATTCTTGGGTTGCCTTGTCGGAGTGTGCTCACTAGGAAAAAGGTACCTCTCCTTACTTTTTAGGTGAGGTGAGATCCTTGTGTGCTAGCCATGGACACATTGCGATTCTCCATGAGATTGTGGGTTATGTGACCACTAGGAGTGTGCTATGAGAGCATTTTCTAGCTCTCTAGGTTGTATGTGAGTGGTCAGCCTGATTCCTAGGCTGATTTCCTCCCTTGTGTGAGATCATGGACTCTCGTTTGTGAGCCTTAGCCTCCATGATTAAGTGGTGTGGCGTGTGAGAGGGCTGACTTGCCCAAGCTCTAGCTCTATATGTACTCCATCATTTTGAGTGATTTAACATTCATTCTTTAGCACAAGTGATGCCCTTCCACTCCCACATGCTTGCTGCTCCAAGGCTCCTTCTCTCCTCCAGTTCCAACAGAATGCAGGATCCTTGCTCTCATACTTCTTGCACAACGTGTCACACCCCTCTTTTGCAATAGCCTTGTCACTCACGTACTGAAGATGCGGGTTGAGATTGTGTTCACAAGCAGCCTGTAAGCTTGCCTCTCCTTTTTGATCCACTCCTCATATGTCGCCGCTGTAGTTGTAGATGAACTTGCATCTGCTTCACCTTTCTGCGGCGTCTTCCCCGCCACCATCTCCGCTGCGATGATGCCTTTTGCCTGTGGAGGCGGAGCGCGCTCGTCGGCGCTCACCACCTCCCACAAGCCCCTCTCCTCCAAAAGGAGGCGAGTACGGATCTTCCAAAACGTGAAGTTGGTGCATCCTTCCAGCCTCTCCAAGGGCTGGGCTGATGTTTCCACGCCAATTGCTGCCATTTTGAGCCTTGGAGATGCTCAACGCTGCCCTTGAGTGGCGGCACAACCCGTGCTTCTGCTACTGCTTCTGCCAGAAATCTGTCTGTCGGAAAACGGACTGTAGAAGCCACCAGACTGGGAATGATGAAAACCCGAACCCAACACTAGAGAATTCAGGTCAAAACCTTTCAGATCGATCCATAAAACAAGATCATAAACAGGGGATTTTAGAGATTTGCCCTTTTGAAAACAGGGTATGCTGCTACTCATACTCCAGCTCACGCCAGCCAGCTTGTAAACATTATTTCTCCCAAATGAACCAATGGAAAGCAGATGTTTTTGCTGCAATAGAAAGCTTAGGAAAAATACTTCAATTCGTACGTGCCACGTTTTGAATTTGACAAAGAAATGAGAGAGTTATGGTCATCACAAGGCGACAGTCTTTTTCAGAGAGAAGAGTGTAGCCCTGGCCGACCTCGTTTTGAGCATTTCTCTTAATCCGACCGTTGGATATTTGTGATCTTGCGCTCTTTGGAAAACTTGTCTTTTGAACTTGAGATCTTGTGGTTGATTGTGAAATCTGGCGAAAGTTACGGCCTGTGCTGGCTGAAAGTGGCAGAATTTGGCTTTGATACCAAGTATAGGATGTGGAGGAGAGAGGGAGCCTTGGAGCAACGAGGATGTGGGACTGGAAGGGCATCACTTGTGCTGAAGAATGTTTATTGAATCACTCAAAATGATGGAGTATATATAGAGCTAGAGCTTGGGCAAGTGACCCCTCTCACAAGCCACACAACTTAGCCATGGAGGTTAAGGCTCACACACTAGAGTCCATAATCTCACACAATGGAGGAAATCAGCCTAGCAATCAGGCTGACCAGTCACACACGACCTAGACAGCTAGAGAATGCTCTCACTGCACACTCCTAGTGGTCACATAACCCACAATCCCATGGAGAATCGCCATGTGTCCATGGCTAGCACAAAAGGATCTCACCTCACCTAAAAAGTAAGGAAAGGTACCTTTTTCCTAGTCAGCACACTCTGACGAAAATTCCCAATAATTTAGGACCTTTTTGGATACTTCTCCCATCAGGTCTTGACCCTGGACCTCTTGCCTTCTTCTTTTCTCAGACCAAGGGATGGAGCCATCGCCCATTCTCACATGGATATCGGTGGTCGATGACCACAAAAACTTTGAAAATTCATATCTCCCCATCCGACCGTTCGATCGGCCTGAAACTTGGGTCGTAGACATTTTGCCATCTGATTGTCGGATCAATAATCTGAGCAGGCATTTGGTGGTTTTCTGGAATTTTCTCTTGTGGACCTGAAACTGAGCCGGATGGCTCCTTTCGCAACAGATTCTCCATCGGATTGTCGGTAATGTGACGACTAGGAGTGTACCATAAGAGAATTTTCTAGCTCTCTAGGTCATGTGTGAGTGGCCAGCCTCATTGCTAGGCTCATTTTCTCCCTTGTGTGAGATTATGGAGTTTAGTGTATGAGCCTTTGCCTCCATGGCTAAGGGGTGTCGCTTGTGAGTGGACCGACCTGCCCAAGATCTAGCTCCGTATGTACTCCATTATTTTGAGTGATTCAATAAGTATTCTTCAGCACAAGTGATGCCCTTCTAGTCCCACATTCTTGCTGCTCCAAGCGTCCCTCTCTTCTCCAGTTCCAACACTTGGTATCAGAGCATAGTTTCACCAGTTTCAACCAACACAGGTTGTCACTTTGAGAGTGACGGGTAAGGGTCAAACGTTCACCAAATTTGACGATCAACCACTAGGCCTTCAAGTTCAAGAGACAAGCTTTCAAACAAGCGTACAAATGAGATCAATATTTACATCAATATATGCATTCCATTGGTATTTTTGGAAAAAACACTGTACAAACTGGCTGTAGTAGGAGCAGCAGTATATCCTTCGTTTAAAATGGGATATCTCTGAAAATCCAGTGTTGATGACCTTGTTTTATGGGAAAATCTGAAAGGTTTTGAGCTGAATTTTCCAATGGTGGGCTGAACTTTTCCACATTCCCAGTCTATTGGCCTCCACAATCCATTTTCTGTCAAATCGGTTTCTGGCATAAGCAGCAGCAGAAGCAAGGATAGCGTCGCCACTCAAGGGCAGCGCCGAGCATTATCAAAGCTCAATATGGTAGCAGGAGGGGCGGTAACAGCAGCCTACTTCTTGGAGAGGCTTGAAGGATGCGCCTCCTTTTGGAGGAGAGGGGATTGTGGGAGGAGGTGAGCGGTGACGAGGGCTTTCTGCATCTATAGGCGAAAGACATTATCGTAGTACAGGTGGTGTGGGAGAAGACGCTGCAAAAAGGTGCAGCAGATGCAAGTTCATCAACAACTGCATCAGCGGCATATGAGTGGAAGAGGAAGGACAGGCAGGCCGATAGGCTGCTCGTCAATACCATCTCCAACCTACATCTTTAGTACGTGAGTGAGAAGGCTATCGCAAAAGAGGGGTGGGACACGTTGTACAAGAAGTATGAGAGGAAGGATCCTACTTTTCTCATATTCTTGGAGGAGAAGACGATGGCGTTGAAAATGCAGGGTGGCGAAGCGATGAAGGCGTACTTGGACGGGACAAAGGAGCTGGCAAAGGAGCTGAAAGCGGCAGGCAACCCGATAGAGGACACGCGGTTTGTCCTCCTCTTGCTAAGGGGACTCCCAATGAGCTATGACACGGTGTGAGAGACGTTGGACTACCAGCCGACTCTTGATCTGGACTTCATCTGCATGTACCTGGTGCACGTAGAATTGTGTCGCAATGCAGCAAAGCGAAATGGCGACAACAGCAACAGTGAAGCAGCTTTCATGGCCATGGACTCAAGAAACTAGAAGTAGCAGCAGTCTGGGCAGCAATAGGTAAGAAGAAAAGCAAGTAGTACTATTGCCAAAAAGAGGGGCAGTAGAAGACAGAGTGCTTCAAGTTCAAAGAGGACCAGAAGAAACAACAGCAGCAGCAGCAAAAGCAGCAATCCCCACGGCAACAACAGGAACAGTCATAGCAACGTCAGTAGGACTAGTAGCAATAGAATTAGACTTGCGTGGGCCATATTGGCAACATAAACATGGCCAAGGAGGAGCGTGACCGCCTCTTCATGGCGAAATCTGACATGTCGCAGAAGGAAAAGGCGGATCTGGTGTGGTACAAGGACTCAGGTTCTTCGAAGAGACTGATGAACCACAAGGAGTGGTTTTGCAGTTGATCTCTATCCCTCCCCGTTTGATTGCTTTGGGTGATGATTGGGTGGTCTATGCTCAGGGGATTAGGATTGTGGAGATGTGGTTGGAGATCCCACGTCGCATTGAAGTGGGAGTGTTCCATGGCGTGCTGTATGTACCAGATGCTGCGTATAACTATCTCACAGGGTCCTCTCTTATCAACACACGACTGCGAGTCGTCTTTGACGACGACTATGACTACATCCTCAACAAGAAAACAAGAGAGGAGAGGAGTTCGCCAGGCCGGTGAAGGAAGGCAACAAGTACCGCATGTTAGGGATGGCCAATATCTTGTACGAGCAGAGCCTTGGAATAGTGGTGCAGACAACAGATGACAAAATCTGGCATGCGCGCTACGGCCACATCGGCATGTGCGCCTTGCAGCAACTTCAAACAAAGCAGATGGTGCGTGACTTGCCCACTATCTGTAACTTTAAGCAGGAGTTGTGCATCGGCTGTTTAGAGGGGAAACATCATTACGAGGCATTCTTTGGAATACGACAACGCGCGAAGGAGGTGCTGGAGCTGGTCCAAACAAGTTTTGTGACTTGATGCAGACCCAAAGCTATGGAGGCTCTACGTATTTTCTCACCTTGATTGATGATTTCAGCCATTACACTACTGTGTACTTCCTTTCCTCCAAGGACGAGTGCTTTGACAGGTTCAAGGAGTTCAAGGCCATGGTGGAAACCAGACTGGCAAGAAAATCAAGACACTGTGCAGCGACAGTGATGGAGAATACCTAAGCAAGGAGTTCCAGTACTACCTCGCATCAGCAGGTATCAAGACGCAGCACGCCGCGCCATACTCGCCGTAGAAGAATAGCGTAGCAGAATGCGGCAATCGTACCATCGTTAAGTCGGTGCGCTCCATGCTGCATGCGACTTGGCTCAGTTACGACTTTTAGGCTGAAGCGGTGAGCAGTGCGGTTATATCAAAAACCGTATTCTTACCAATGCGTTGGAGCAAATGATACCGTCGAGGCGTGGTTCGGCAATCAGCCGAGCATGTTTCATCTTTGCGCTTTTTGTAGCTTGGCACACATGCACGTGCCCAAGGGGAAGCGGCAGAAATCAGACGCGAAGAGCAAACAATGCTGATGGTCGGCTATGACGTGGCAAACAACGATACTGACCACGTCATCATCTCCATGGATGTCGATTTCAACGAAAGCAATGTCTTTGGTACAAACATCATCTATGAAGAGGCAGCAAACCAGCAGCGAATGAAGCACTGGGAGCAAACATTCTCCTTGACCCCGTCTCTTGTTGTAAAAGGAACCATCCGGCTCAGTTTCAAGTCCACAACAGCCAGTTCCAGAAAACTACCACATGCCTGCTTCGATTGTCAATCCAATTTTTTCAGTTGAAAGATCAGGTTGCAAAATGATTACGGTCCAAGTTTGAGGCCGATCCAACGGCCGAATAAGGAGATCTGAATTTTCAAAGTTTTCGGGGTCATCAACCGCTGATATCCGCGTGACCATGGGCGATGGCTCCATGCCTGAGAAAAGAAAAAGGCAAGAGGTCCAGGGTCAAGACCTGATGGGAGAAATATCCAAAAAGGTCTTAGATTCTTGGATTGCCTTGTGAGAATGTACTAACTAGGAAAAAGGTACCTCTCCTTACTTCTTAGGTGAGGTGAGATCCTTGTGTGCGCTAGCACACAAGGATCTCACATGGCGATTCTCCATCGGGTTGTGGGTTATGTGACCACTAGGAGTGTGCCATTAGAGACTTCTCTAGCTCTCTAGGTTGTGTGTGAGTGGTCAGCCTGATATCTAGGCTGACTTCCGCTCTTGTGTGAGTTTATGCACTCTAGTGTGTGATCCTTAGTCTCCATGGCTAAGTGGTGTGGCTTGTGAGGCGGTTGACTTGCCCAAACTCTAGCTCTATATGTACTCCATCATTTTGAGTGATTAAACAACCATTCTTCAGCACAAGTGATGCCTTTCCAGTCCCACATGCTCGCTGGTCCAAGGCTCCCTCTCTCCTCCAGATCCAATACTTGGTATCAGAGCCAGGTTCTGCGACTTTCAGCTAGCACAGGCCGTCACTTTGAGAGTGAAGGGTTGAGGTCAAACCTTCACCATAATTGCCAATGAACTACTGGATCTTCAAGTTCAAGAGACAACCTTTGCAAAGAGTTCATAATCATGAAGATCTAACAGTTGGATTGAGAGTTATGTTGAAAACGAGGTCGGCCAAGACTACACTCTTCTCTCTGAGTAAGACTGTCGCCTTGTAATGACCATAAGTCTCTCATTTCTTTTTTAAAATTAAAATAGCATATAAAAATTGAATTATTTTTCCTTAGCTTTCCATTGGTGCAAAATTCTCTGCATTCCATAGGTACGTTTGGAAGAAACGCCATTTAGAAGCTGGTTGAGGTGAGCTGGAGTAGGAGTAGAAGCATACCCTGTTTTCAAGAGGGTATATCTTTCAAAATCGCCTGTTGATGACCCTGTTTTATGGGTTGATCTGAAAGGTTTTTGTTGGATCTGGAGGAGAGAGGGAGCCTTGGAGCAGCGAGCATGTGGGACTGAAAGGGCATCACTTGTGCTGAAGAATGGTTGTTCAATCACTCAAAATGATGGAGTACATATAGAGCTAGAGCTTGGGCAAGTCAGCCCTCTCACAAGCCACACCACTTAGCCATGGAGGCTAAGGCTCACACACTAGAGTCCATAATCTCACACAAGGGAGGAAATCAGCCTAGCAATCAGGCTGACCACTCACACACGACCTAGAGAGCTAGAGAATGCTCTCATGGCACACTCCTAGTAGTCACATAACCCACAAACCCATGGAGAATCGCCATGTGTCCATGGCTAGCACACAAGGATCTCACATGGCGATTCTCCATGGGTTTGTGGGTTATGTGACTACTAGGAGTGTGCCATGAGAGCATTCTCTAGCTCTCTAGGTCGTGTGTGAGTGGTCAGCCTGATTGCTAGGCTGATTTCCTCCCTTGTGTGAGATTATGGATTCTAGTATGTGAGCCTTAGCCTCCATGGCTAAGTGGTGTGGCTTGTGAGAGGGCTGACTTGCCCAAGCTCTAGCTCTATATGTACTCCATCATTTTGAGTGATTGAACAACCATTCTTCAGCACAACTGATGCCCTTTCAGTCCCACATGCTCGCTGCTCCAAGGCTCCCTTTCTCCTCCAGATCCAACAAAACCTTTCAGATCGACCCATAAAACAGGGTCATCAACAGGGGATTTCAAAAGATATGCCCTCTTGAAAACAGGGTATGCTTCTGCTCCTACTCCAACTCAGGCCAGCCAGCTTGTAAACGGCGTTTCTCCCAAACGAAGCGATGGAATGCAAATATTTTTGCACCAATGGAAATCTTAGGAAAAATACTACAATGCGCATGTGCCACTTTTTAAATTTGACAAAGAAACGAGAGAGTTATGGTCATCACAAGGCGACAGTCTTACTCATAGAGAAGAGTGTAGCCCTGGCCGACCTCGTTTTGAGCATAACTCTCAATCCGGCCGTTGGATCTTCGCGATCTTGGGCTCGTTGGAAAGCTTGTCTTCTGAACTTGAAGATCCAGTGGTCGATCGTCAAATTTGGTGAAGGTTTCACCCCAACCCGTCACTCTCCAAGTGACGGCCTGTGCTGGCTAAAAGTGGCAGAACTTGGCTCTGATACCAAATGTTGGATCTGGAGGAGAGAGGGAGCCTTGGAGCAGCGAGCATGTGGGACTGAAAGGGCATCACGTGGGCTGAAGAATGGTTGTTGAATCACTCAAAATGATGGAGTACATATAGAGCTAGAGCTTGGGCAAGTCAGCCCTCTCACAAGCCACACCACTTAGCCATGGAGGCTAAGGCTCACACACTAGAGTCCATAATCTCACACAAGGGAGGAAATCAGCCTAGCAATCAGGCTGACCACTCACACACGACCTAGAGAGCTAGAGAATGCTCTCATGGCACACTCCTAGTAGTCACATAACCCACAAACCCATGGAGAATCGCCATGTGTCCATGGCTAGCACACAAGGATCTCACATGGCGATTCTCCATGGGTTTGTGGGTTATGTGACTACTAGGAGTGTGCCATGAGAGCATTCTCTAGCTCTCTAGGTCGTGTGTGAGTGGTCAGCCTGATTGCTAGGCTGATTTCCTCCCTTGTGTGAGATTATGGATTCTAGTATGTGAGCCTTAGCCTCCATGGCTAAGTGGTGTGGCTTGTGAGAGGGCTGACTTGCCCAAGCTCTAGCTCTATATGTACTCCATCATTTTGAGTGATTGAACAACCATTCTTCAGCACAACTGATGCCCTTTCAGTCCCACATGCTCGCTGCTCCAAGGCTCCCTTTCTCCTCCAGATCCAACAAAACCTTTCAGATCGACCCATAAAACAGGGTCATCAACAGGGGATTTCAAAAGATATGCCCTCTTGAAAACAGGGTATGCTTCTGCTCCTACTCCAACTCAGGCCAGCCAGCTTGTAAACGGCGTTTCTCCCAAACGAAGCGATGGAATGCAAATATTTTTGCACCAATGGAAATCTTAGGAAAAATACTACAATGCGCATGTGCCACTTTTTAAATTTGACAAAGAAACGAGAGAGTTATGGTCATCACAAGGCGACAGTCTTACTCATAGAGAAGAGTGTAGCCCTGGCCGACCTCGTTTTGAGCATAACTCTCAATCCGGCCGTTGGATCTTCGCGATCTTGGGCTCGTTGGAAAGCTTGTCTTCTGAACTTGAAGATCCAGTGGTCGATCGTCAAATTTGGTGAAGGTTTCACCCCAACCCGTCACTCTCCAAGTGACGGCCTGTGCTGGCTAAAAGTGGCAGAACTTGGCTCTGATACCAAATGTTGGATCTGGAGGAGAGAGGGAGCCTTGGAGCAGCGAGCATGTGGGACTGAAAGGGCATCACGTGGGCTGAAGAATGGTTGTTGAATCACTCAAAATGATGGAGTACATATAGAGCTAGAGCTTGGGCAAGTCAGCCCTCTCACAAGCCACACCACTTAGCCATGGAGGCTAAGGCTCACACACTAGAGTCCATAATCTCACACAAGGGAGGAAATCAGCCTAGCAATCAGGCTGACCACTCACACACGACCTAGAGAGCTAGAGAATGCTCTCATGGCACACTCCTAGTAGTCACATAACCCACAAACCCATGGAGAATCGCCATGTGTCCATGGCTAGCACACAAGGATCTCACATGGCGATTCTCCATGGGTTTGTGGGTTATGTGACTACTAGGAGTGTGCCATGAGAGCATTCTCTAGCTCTCTAGGTCGTGTGTGAGTGGTCAGCCTGATTGCTAGGCTGATTTCCTCCCTTGTGTGAGATTATGGATTCTAGTATGTGAGCCTTAGCCTCCATGGCTAAGTGGTGTGGCTTGTGAGAGGGCTGACTTGCCCAAGCTCTAGCTCTATATGTACTCCATCATTTTGAGTGATTGAACAACCATTCTTCAGCACAACTGATGCCCTTTCAGTCCCACATGCTCGCTGCTCCAAGGCTCCCTTTCTCCTCCAGATCCAACAAAACCTTTCAGATCGACCCATAAAACAGGGTCATCAACAGGGGATTTCAAAAGATATGCCCTCTTGAAAACAGGGTATGCTTCTGCTCCTACTCCAACTCAGGCCAGCCAGCTTGTAAACGGCGTTTCTCCCAAACGAAGCGATGGAATGCAAATATTTTTGCACCAATGGAAATCTTAGGAAAAATACTACAATGCGCATGTGCCACTTTTTAAATTTGACAAAGAAACGAGAGAGTTATGGTCATCACAAGGCGACAGTCTTACTCATAGAGAAGAGTGTAGCCCTGGCCGACCTCGTTTTGAGCATAACTCTCAATCCGGCCGTTGGATCTTCGCGATCTTGGGCTCGTTGGAAAGCTTGTCTTCTGAACTTGAAGATCCAGTGGTCGATCGTCAAATTTGGTGAAGGTTTCACCCCAACCCGTCACTCTCCAAGTGACGGCCTGTGCTGGCTAAAAGTGGCAGAACTTGGCTCTGATACCAAATGTTGGATCTGGAGGAGAGAGGGAGCCTTGGAGCAGCGAGCATGTGGGACTGAAAGGGCATCACGTGGGCTGAAGAATGGTTGTTGAATCACTCAAAATGATGGAGTACATATAGAGCTAGAGCTTGGGCAAGTCAGCCCTCTCACAAGCCACACCACTTAGCCATGGAGGCTAAGGCTCACACACTAGAGTCCATAATCTCACACAAGGGAGGAAATCAGCCTAGCAATCAGGCTGACCACTCACACACGACCTAGAGAGCTAGAGAATGCTCTCATGGCACACTCCTAGTGGTCACATAACCCACAAACCCATGGAGAATCGCCATGTGTCCATGGCTAGCACACAAGGATCTCATCTCACCTAAAAAGTAAGGAGAGGTAGCTTTATCCTAGTCAGCACACTCTGACAAGGCAATCCTAAGACCAAGGACCTTTTTGGATATTTCTCCCATCAGGTCTTGACCCTGGACCTCTTGCCTTTTTCTTTTCTCAGGCTAAGGCATGGAGCCATCACCCATGCCCACCCAGACATCGACGGTCCATGACCCCCGAAACTTCGAAAATTGATATCTCCCAATCCGACCGTTGGATCGGGCTGAAAC
>SZWC01001084.1:115507-152499 GCA_023375785.1 Penium margaritaceum | reverse complement strand
CCCAATCCGACCGTTGGATCGGGCTGAAACTTGGACCATAGACAATTTGCCACCTGATCTTTCCAATGGTGAAGTCGGATCGACGATCGGAGTAGGCATCTGGTAGCTTCCTGGAACTTGCTCTTGTGGACCCGAAACTGAGCCGGATGGCTCCTTTCCCAACAGTTTTGAGCTGAAATTTTCAATGTTAGGCTCAGTTTTTCAAAATTTCTAGTCTGCTGGCCTCTATAGTCCAGTTTTTCTTTGACAGATTTCTGGCAGAAGCAGCAGTAGAAGCAGGGGTAGCGCCGCCACTCAAGGGCAGCTCTGAGCAGCAGGCGTGGTAATAGCAGCCCAGCCCTTCGAGAGGCTGGAAGGATGCGCCAACTTCACGTTTTGGAAGATGCGGACCCGCCTCCTTTTGGAGGAGAGGGACTTGTGGGACGTGGTGAGCGGTGACGAGTGCGCTCCTCCTCCATAGGCAAAAGGCATCACCGCAATAGAGGTGGTGGCGGGGAAGACGCTGTGGAAAGGTGCAGCAGATTCAAGCTCATCTACAATTGCAACAGCGGCATATGAGGAGGGGAAGAAGAAGGACAGACAGGCTTACAAGCTGCTTGTCAACACCATCTCCAACCCGCATCTTCCGTACGTGAGTAACAAGGCTATAGTAAAAGAGGGATGGGACATGTTGTGGAAGAAGTATGAGAGTAAAGATCTTGCATTCCTCATGCTTTTGGAAGAGAAGATGATGGTGTTGAAAATGCAAGGTGGCGAAGGGATGGAGGCGTACTTGGATAGGGCACAGGAGCTGGCAAAGCAGCTGAAAGCGGCCGGCAACCGTGTAGAAGACACGCGCTTTGTCCTCCTTTTGCTGAGGGACTCCCTACGAGCTATGACATGGTGCAAGACGTTGGACTGCCAGTCGACTCTCGACCCCGACTTCATCTGCACAAACCTAGTGTAGGTACAACTCAGTCGCAAAGCGCAATGGCGGCGGGAGCAGCAGTGAAGCAACTTTCATGGCCATGGGCTCACGCAACCAATAATACCAGCAGTCCAGGCAGCAGAGAGGTAAGAAAAAAGGCAGATGCCACTATTGCCAAAGAAAGGGCACTACAAGAAAGAGTGCTTCAAATTCAAGAGGGACTTAACAGAGCAGTCTCCACAGTAACAGCTGTAGCAGTCACAGCAACGTCAGCAGCAGTAGCAGCAACAGCAGTAAAACCAGACCGACGTGCGCCATTTTCGTAACATGAATGTGGCCAAGGAGGTGTACGACCGCCTCTTCATGGCGAACTCTAACCTGTCGCTAAAGGAAAAGGCGGATCTGGCGTGGTACAAGGAGTGTGGATTTACCAAGAGCCTGACGCACCACAAGGAGTGGTTTACGCAGTTGCTCTCCATTCCTCCTCGTCCAATTGCTTAGGGTGATGGTCGGGTGGTCTATGTTGACGAGATTGGGATTGTGGAAATGTGGTTAGAGACCCCGCAAGGCATTGAAATGGGAGTGTTCCTCGATGTTGGAACTAAAAGAAAGAGGGAGCCTTGGAGCAGCAAGCATGTGGAAGTGGAAGGACATCACTTATGCAAAACAATAGTTGTTAAATCACTCAAAATGATGGAGTACATATAGAGCTAGAGCTTTGGCAAGTCAGCCCTCTCACAAGCCATACCAGTTAGCCATGTGTTGGAACTGGAGGAGAGAGGGAGTCTTGGAGTAGCGAGCATGAGGGACTAGAAGGGCATCACTTGTGCTCAAGAATGGTTGTTGAATCACTCAAAATAATGGAGTACATATAGAGTTAGAGCTTGGGCACGTCAGCCCTCTCACAAGCCACACCACTTAGCCATGGAGACTAAGGCTCAGAGACTAGAGTCTATAATCTCACACAAGAGGGAAAATCAGCCTAGCAATTTGGTTGACCACTCACACACGACCTAGAGAGATAGAAAATGCTCTCATGGCACACTCCTAGTGGTCACATAACCCACAATCCCATGGAGAAATGCCATGTGTCCATGGCTAGCACACAAGTATCGCACCTCACCTAAAAAGTAAGGAGAGGTGCCTTTTCCTAGTCAGTACACTCTAACAAGGCAGCTAAAGAATCTAGGAATATTTTGGATATTTCTCCAATCAGGTCTTGATCCTGGATCTCTTGCCTTTTTCTTTTCTCAAGCTAAGGCATGGAGCCATCGCCCATGGTCACCCAGATATCGGCGGTCGATGACCCCAGAATTTACGAAAACTCATATCTCCCAATCCGACCGCTGGATCGGCCTTAAACTTGGAAAGTAGACATTTTGCCACCTGATCTTGCAATGGTGAAATCGGATTGACGATCTGTGCAGGCATCTGGTACTTTCCTGGAACTTGCCCCTGAGGACCTGAAACTGAGCCGGATGGCTCCTTTCCCAACACCATGGAGACTAAGGCTCACACACTAGAGTCCATAATCTCCCACAAGGGAGGAAATCAGCCTAACAATGAGGCTAACCACTCACACACGACCTATAGAGCTAGAGAATTCTCTTTTGGCACATTCCTTGTGGTCACATAAACCACAATCCCATGGAGAGTTGCCATGTATGCATGGCTAGCACACAAGGATCTCACCTCACCTAAAAAGTAAGAAGAGGTACCTTTTTCCTACTCAGTACATTTTGACAAAGTAATCAGGAATCTAGGACATTTTTGGATATTTCTCCCATCAGGTCTTGATGGTGGACCTCTTGCCTTTTTCTTTACTCAGGCCAAGGCATGGAGCCATTGCCCATGGTCACACAGATATCGGCGATCGATGACCTCAAAAACTTCAAAAATTCATATCTCCCAATCCGACCGTTTGATCTGCTTGAGACTTAGGCCGAGATGTTTTGCCACCTGATGTTCATGCTGGTGAAGTCAGATCAACAATCGGACCAGGTGGCACGTGGTTTCCTGGAACTTGCTTCTGTGGACCTAATGGCTCCTTTCCAAACACATGGCGTGCTGTATGTAGTTGATGTTGCGTTCAACCTTCTGTCAGTGTCCTCTCTCACAAACACAAGACTTTGAGTCGTCTTTGACGAAAACTATGGCTACATCCTGGACGAGGAAACCGGAGAGGAGTTGGCCCGGTCGGTGAAGGAGGCCATGGCTGCACCAGATGTTGCAGATTGGGCGCAAGCTGTGCTGCAGGAGATACAGTCGCAGCTCGACAATGGTACGTGGGAGATAACTGAGCGTTCACTTGGACGTAACGTGATCAAGTGCAAGTGGGTATTCAAGAAAAAACGGGGAGCAGATGACAATCTGGAAAAGTACAAGGCAAGGCTGATCGACAAGGGCTACTCGCAGCAGGAGGGCATCGACTACACATAAACCTTTGCCTCTATTGCAAAGTTTGCCTCTATGCGCACGCTCCTCCCTTATGCAGCAGCAAAGGACTTCAAGATTCACCACATGGACGTCAAGACGACATTCTTGAATGGTGACTTGGAGGAGGAGATCTACATGGACCAACTGGAGGGGTTCGTCATGGATGGCCAGGAGCACCTGGTTTGCAAGCTACAGAAGTCATTATACGGCCTCAAGCAAGCGTCGCGTGCTTGTAACCAGAAGTTGGATGCGACATTGCAGTGCATGGGATTTGAGCGCATCGAGTGTGACTACAACGTGTATCGCTGGCAGCATGAGCATGAGATCCTCATCAATATTGTCTATGTGGATGACATGCTCCTCCTTTCCAACAGCATGTTTGCAGTGCAGGAGTTCAAGGAGGCCATGCAGGAGCGCTTCCAGATGTCTGATCTCGGGGAGGCGTCATACTTCCTCGGCATCCAGATCACGCATGACCGCAAATCACGTTCTCTCTCGCTACAGCAGAGTCGCTACATCAAGGACGTCTTGCACCGTTTTGGCATGGCAGAGGCAAAACCCATTGGCAATACCTCGTGAGCTTTGGTGGAGAAGCAAATGTAGCTGAGACGCCGAAGTACCATAGCGCCGTCGGGATTCTCATGTACCTGATGGTGGCAGCCAGGCCGGACCTCGCACAGGCTGTGAGCGCTGTGAGCTAGCACATGGCTAATCCTGGACCGGAGCACCAGAAGGCAGTGAAGCGGATCTTCCGCTATCTTGCTGGAATCATCAACGTCGGCATCACCTACAACGACAACGACAACTGCATCATTGGCTACAAAGATGCAGATTGGGCTTCAAATCCTCAGACCCACAAGTCCATCTCTGGACATGTGTTTTCCATGAATGGAGGTGCCATCAGCTGGTGTAGCAAGCGGCAGGTGGTCGTGGCCACCTCAAGTACGGAAGCTGAGTACGTCTCTCTCTGCTTTGGAGCCAAGGAAATACTTTGGCTTCAGCGTCTCATGGCAGAGATGAGTGGGAGTGTAGCAGTTCGAGTTCCTGTGCGCGTCGACAACTATAGCGCAATCACACTCGCGAAGAATCGTGAGCACCATGCACGCACCAAGCATTTTGACATCGCATATCACTTCATTAGGCATACAGTGCAAGAGGGTGTAATCAAGTTGGAGTTTACTCCAACCAACAAGCAGGTCACTAATTTCAGCACCAAGCCAGTGACCCGTGAGAAGCAGCAGTTGTGCATGAAGGCATGTGGAATCAGCCCAATCTGACTGTGGCAAAGTGGGAGATTGTGGGAAAAGTAGCCATTTGGCTCAGTTTTAGGTCCACATGAGGATGTTCCAGGAAAGTACCAGATGCCTACTCCGATTATCGATCGAACTTCACCACTGGATGAGGATGAGGTCCTTATCATGAGCATGAGCATGATGTCCTTATCATCATTGTGTATGTGGATGAAATGCTCCTCCTTTGTAACAGCATGTGTGCACTGCGGGAGTTCAAGGAGATCATGCAAGAGCGCTTCCACATGTCTGATCTGGAGGAGGCATCATACTTCCTCAGTATTTTGATCACGCGCGATCACAAATCACGCTCTCTCTCGCTGCATCAGAGCCGCTACATCAAGGATGTTTTGCAGTGGTTCCGCATGGTAGAGGCCAAGTCCATCAGCACGCCGCTAGAGACGCGGTAGTACCTCGTGAGGTTCAATGGAGAAGCGGATGCAGCTGAGCAGCAGAAGTACCAAAGCGCCGTCGACAGTCTCATGTACCTTATGGTGGCAACCAGGCCGGAGCTTGCACAGGCTATGAGCGCTGTGAGCCAGTACTTTGATTGATTCAAGCACCATTCTTCAGAACAAGTGATGCCCTTCCAGTCCCACATGCTCGCTGCTCCAAAGCTCCCTCTCTCCTCCAGTTCGAACAACATTCTCCAAGTGTGATACTTCAAATTCGATCTCTTCATCTCATTGAAGATTACATGCGCTTTCATATTCGACAACAAGACATTTTCAACAAGGTTTTATCAATCTCAAAAATACTTATCATTGAAAATAAAAAGCAATAGGGCAATTTTATATTCCTGCGCTTTTTTTTTTAATTTGACAGAGAAACAAGAGAGTTATGGTCATCATAAGGCAATAGTCTTACTTAGGGAGAAGAGTAGAGTCCTAGCCTACCTTGAATTGAGCATAGCTTCCAATCCTATAGTTGGATCTTTGTGATCTTGGACTCGTTGGAAAGCTTGTCTTACAAACTTGATCATCTTGTGGTTGATTGTTATACTTAAGCGTGTTTGACCCTAACACGTAATTCTCAAAGTGACAACCTTTGCTAGACGTATCTCAAAGTAACAACCTAGAAGAAGAAGGCAGAATTCGGTCCTGATACCAAATGTTTGATGTTGAGGAGAGAGGGAGCCTTCAAGCAGTTTGAAGCGGTTTGAGGGAGCTCGAAGGCTCCTTCTCTCCTCAACATCAAACATTTGGTATCAGGGCGAAGTTCTGCCTTCTTCTAGGTTGCTACCTTGAGATACGTCTAGCACAGGTTGTCACTATGGTGTCAACTTGCCTAAAACGACGGTCTAAAAAACGGGTTCCAACACAATGGTTCTCGCAGACTGCTCTTGGTATTGCAACCAACTGTAGATATCACCTCCAGAGCCAAGGTTCTACACTGAGCAGTTCATACAAATCACTTATTTTCACTGTGTCCTTAGTGTTGACCTGATATGCTCCTTGTCCATGGCTGATTTTTGGACAGGCACCTGACAGACTAGGCATGCACTGCTCCCTTGGAGTAAGTCCCCTAAGTCTGGTCCACATAGACAACGTATGCACTACTTCTTTGGAGCAAGTCCCCTTGGTCTAATCTAGACAGTATAGCCAGCGAACCTTACCTAGGATAAGTCCCTGTAACTTGGACATTCCAGAGTAAGTCTGTGGAGCGAGAGGTGAGTGGGTCAAATCCCAGCCCGGTGACTAATCTTCTTTGTGACTAAAAGGGGGGCATGAAAGTTCTAAGAGAGATCTGAGAACATTCCAAGGTCCATCCTAGTGGGTGGCGCCACTTGGCGGTCATACGGAGCGCCATAAAGGCAGGGGGGATGACGCAATCCAGATTGCTCCCAAAGTGGCTCATCCAAGGAGCCACTATGCGCCTAGGCTAGAGGCTGGCTCTAGGACTATAAGAACGTGTGAATTGCCTGTCATTGAGTATTCTTCTAAACTTTGAGACTCTTAACAGAGTTGTCCACAAAGGCAGACACAAAAGAAACATTGGTTGGTCTAAGCCCTATGAATTTGCTCCTCGCGCAAAAGTGACCAGGTGTTAAGGACACAGTGCAAGGAAATGATTCCTATGAACTGCTTGTTAGAACTGGAGGAATGAGGGAGCCTTGGAGTGGCGAGCATGTGGGACTGGAAGGCCATCACTTGTACTGAAGAATGGTTATTAAATCACTCAAAATGATGGAGTACATATATAGTTAGGGCCTGGGCAAGTCAGCCCTCTCACAAGCCATAGAACTTAGTCATGCTGAATAAGGCTGACACACTAGAGTTCATAATCTCACACAAGAGAGGAAATCAGCCTAGTAATCAGGCTGACTTCTCACACATGACCTATAGAGCTAGAGAATGATGTCATGGCACACTCCTTGTGGTCACATAATACACAATCGCATGGAGAATTGCCAGTTATCCATGGCTAGCATACAAAGATCTCACCTCACCTAAAAAGTAAGGAGTCGTACCTATTTCCTAGTCAGCACACTCTGAAAGGTAACCCAAGAATCTAGGACCTTTTTGGATATTTCTCCCATCAGGTCTTGACCCTGAACCTCTTGCCTTTTTCTTTTCTCAGAATCATGGAGTCATCGTCCATGGTCACCCGGATATCGGCGGTCGATGACCCCAAAAACTTTGAAAATTCATATCTCCTTATCCGACCATTAGATCGGCCTCAAACTTGGACCGAAGAGGTTTTGCCACCTGGTCTTTCTAATGGTGAAATTGGATTGACAATCTGAGGAGGCATCTTTTAGTTTCCTAGAACTTGCTCTTGTAGAACTAAAACTGAGCCGGATGGTCCTTTTCCCAACAATCTCCCACTTTGCCGCAGTCAAAGTGGGCTGAGCCCACATGCCTTCATGTAGAACTGCTACTTCTCACGGGTCACTGGCTTGGTACAGAAATCAATAACCTGCTTGGTGGTTGGAGTAAGCTCCAGCTTGATAGCACCTTCTTGCACCATGTACCCGATGAAGTGATATGTGATGTCAATGGAGTTGGTGCATGCATGGAGCTCAAGACTCTTGGAGAGTGCGATTGCGTTTGGTTGTCGACGCGCATAAGAACTGGAACAGCTGCTTTCCTACTCATCTCTACCACGAGACGCTGAAGCCAAAGTCCTTCCTTAGCTCCTAAGCTGAGAGAGACCTACTTCGCTTCCATGCTTGAGGTGGCCACAACCACTTGCTCCTTACTGTACCAGGTGATGGCCCCACCATTCGTGAAGAACACATGTCCAAAGACGGATTTGCGGTCCTCAGGGTTGAAAACGCAATCTGCGTCTGTATAGCCGATGATGTTGTTTTCATTGCCGTTATAGGTGGTCCCTATGCTGATGGTTCCAGCTGTTGGAAAAGGAGCCATCCGGCTTTCTTTCATGTCCACAGGAGCAAGTTCCATGAAAGTACCAGATGCGTGCTCCGATCGTCGATCCAACTTCAGCATTGGAGAGATCAGGTGGCAAAATGTATACGGTCCAAGTTTGAGGCCGATCCAACAGTCCGATTGGGGTATATGAACTTTCGGAGTTTTTGGGGTCATCAACCGCTGTTTTTCGGGTGACCATGGGCGATGGCTCCATGCCTTAGCCTAAGAAAAGAAAAGGGCAAGAGATCTAGGGTCAAGACCTGATGGGAGAAATATCCAAAAAGGTCCTAGATTCTTGGGTTCCCTTTTCAGAGTATGCTGACTAGGAAATAGGTACCTCTCCTTACTTTTTAGGTGAGGTGAGATCCTTGTGTCCTAGCCATGGACACATGGCGATTCTCCATGCAATTGTGGGTTATGTGACCGCTAGGAGTGTGCCATGAGAGCCCCCAGCAGGCGGTACATGTCGCCCTCCTTCACCGACTTGGCCAACTCCTCTCCTGTTTCCTTGTTGAGGATGTAGCCATAGTCGTCATCGAAGACAACGCGCAGTCCTGTGTTGGTGAGAGAGGACACTGAGAGAAGGTTGAACGCAGCATCAGGTACATACAGCACGCCATGGAAAACTCCCACTTCAATGCCACGCGGGGTCTCCAACCACATCTCCACAATCCCAATCCCCTCAGCATACACCACCCGATCATCACCCAAAGCAATCGGTCGAGGAGGAATGGAGAGCAGCTGCGTGAACCACTCCTTGTGGTGCGTCAGACTCTTGGTACAACCCGAGTCCTTGTACCACGCCAGATCCGCCTTTTCCTTCTGCGACATGTCAGATGTCGCCATGAAGAGGCGGTCGCGCACCTCCTTGGCGACGATCATGTTGCCAAAATGGCGCACGCTAGTCTGGTCCTGCTGCTGCTGCTGTTGCTGCTAGCGTTGCTATGACTGCTGCTGCTGTTGCTGTGGAGATTGCTGCTTTTGCTGCTGCTGCTGCTGCTCCTTCTGGTCCCTCTTAAACTTGAAGCACTCTTTCTTGTAGTGCACCTCTTTCTGGCAATGGTGGCACTTGCCCTTCTTCTTGCCTCTCTGCTGCCCGGACTGCTGCTGCTGCTGGTTGCGTGAGCCCATGGCCATGAAAGCTGCTTCACTGCTGCTACAGCCACCATTGCGCTTTGTTGCATTGCGACGGAGTTCCACCTGCACCAATTGCGTGCAGATGAAGTTGAGGTCGAGAGTCGGCCGGCACTCCAACGTCTCTCGCACCGTGTCGTAGCTGGTTGGGAGTCCCCTCAGCAAGAGGAGGATGAAGCGCGTCTCTTCCACAGGATTGCCGGCCGCTCTCAACTGCTTCGCCAGCTCCTTTGCCCTGTCCAGATACGCCTCCATCCCTTCACCACCCTGCATTTTCAACGCCATCATCTTCTCCTCCAAAAGCATGAGGAATGCAGGATCCTTGCTCTCATACTTCTTGCACAACGTGTCCCATCCCTCCTTTGCAGTAGCCTTGTCACTCACGTACTGAAGATGCGGGTTGGAGATGGTGTTGAGAAGCAGCCTGTAGGCCTGCCTGTCCTTCTTCTTCCACTCCTCGTATGTTGCTGGTACAGTTGCAGAAGAACCCGCATCAGCTGCACCCTTTTGCGGCGTCTTCCCCGCCACCACCTGCGTTGCGGTGATGCCTTTTGCTTGTGGAACTGGAGCCGGCTCGTCGCCGCTCACCACCTCCCACAAACCCCTCTCCTCCAAAAGGAGGCGGGTACGGATCTTCCAAAACGTGAAGTAGGCGCGTCCCTCCAGCCTCTCCAAAGGCTAGGCTGCTGTCACAACGCCAGCTGCTGCCATTTTGAGCCTTGGTGATGCTCAGCGCTGCCCTTGGATGGCGGCGCTACCTCTGCTTCTGCTGCTGATTCTGCCAGAAATCTGTCTAACAGAAAATGGACTGTAGGTGCCATCAGACTGGGAATTTTGAAAAACGGAGCCATCCACTGGAAAATTCAGCTCAAAGCCTTTCAGATCGACCCATAAAACAGGGTCATCAACAGGGGATTTTGAAAGATATGCCCTCTTGAAAACAGGGTATGCTTCTGCTCCTACTCCAACTCAGACCAGCCAGCTTGTAAACGGCGTTTCTCCCAAACGAATCGATAGATTGCAAATAGTTTTGCACCAATGGAAGGCTTAGGAAAAATACTACAATTCGCATGTGCCACTTTTTAAATTTGACAAAGAAACAAGAGAGTTATGGTCATCACAAGGCGACAGTCTTACTCATAGAGAAGAGTGTAGCCCTAGCCGACCTCGTTTTGAGCATAACTCTCAATCCGACCGTTGGATCTTTGCGATTTTGGGCGCGTTGGAAAGCTTCTCTATTGAAATTGAAGATCCAGTGGTCGATTGTCAAATCTGGTGAAGGTTTCACCCCAAAACGTCACTCTCAAAGTGACGGCCTGTGCTGGCTGAAAATGGCAGAACTTGGCTCTGATACCAAATGTTGGAACTTGAGGAGAGAGGGAGCCTTGGAGCAGCGAGCATGTGTGATTGGAAGGGCATCACTTGTGCTGAAGAATGGTTNTTCAATCACTCAAAATGATGGAGTACATATAGAGCTAGAGCTTGGGCAAGTCAGCCCTCTCACAAGCCACACCACTTAGCCATGGAGGCTAAGGCTCACACACTAGAGTCCATAATCTCACACAAGGGAGGAAATCAGCCTAGAAATCAGGCTGACCACTCACACACGACCTAGAGAGCTAGAGAATGCTCTCATGGAACACTCCTAGTGGTCACATAACCCACAAACCCATGGAGAATCGCCATGTGTCCATGGCTAGCACACAAGGATCTCACTTCACCTAAAAAGTAAGGAGAGGTACCTTTATCCTAGTCACCACACTCTGACAAGGCAATCCAAGAATCTAGGACCTTTTTGGATATTTCTCCCATCAGGTCTTGACCCTAGACCTCTTGCCTTTTTCTTTTCTTAGGCTAAGGCATGGAGCCATCACCCATGCCCACCCAGACATCGACGGTCCATGACCCCCGAAACTTCGAAAATTCATATCTCCCAATCCGACTGTTGGATCGGCCTCAAACTTGGACCATAGACATTTTGCCACCTGATCTTTCCAATAAGGAAGTCGGATCGGCGATCGGAGCAGGCATCTGGTACTTTCCTGGAACTTGCTCCTGTGGACCTGAAACTGAGCCAGATGGCTCCTTTCCCAACAATCGAGAGAGCGTGATTAACAGTCACGCGTGATCTGGATACCGAGAATGCATGATTTTTTTCTGAGATCGGACACCTGGAAATGTTCGTGCATGGCCTCTTTGAACTCCTGTAGTGCAGACATGCTGTAGGAAAGGAGGAGCATGTCATCCACATAGACGATGATGATGAGCACCTCATGACCATGCTGCCTGCGATACATATTGTAGTCACTCTCATAGCGCTCAAATCCCATGCACTGTAGCCTCGTATCCAATTTCTTGTTCCAAGCATGCAAAGTTTGCTTGAGGCCGTACAGCGATTTCTACAGCTTGCAAACCAGGTGCTCCTGGCCATCCATCACGAACTCCTCGGCTGCTCCATGTAAATCTCCTCTTCTAGGTCACTGTTCGCCGTCTTGACATCCATGTGGTGAATCTGAAAGTCCTTTGCTGCTACAAAGGAAAGGAGCGTATTTTTATTGGTAGACTTGGCAATAGGAGCAAAGATTTCCGTGTACTCGATGCCTTCCTACTACGAGTAGCCCTTGGCGACTAACCTCACCTTGTACTTTTCGAGGTTGCCATCTACGCCCCTCTCCTTCTTGAACACCCACTTGTACTTGATTTCCTTGGATCTGGTGGACACTTAGTCAGCTCCCACGTATCCTTGTTGAGCTATGACTGTATCTCCTGGTGCACAGCTTGCATCCAATCTGTTGCATCTGGTGTAGCCATGGCCTCCTTGTAGGACGTTGGTTCATCTGAATCTGCTGCAACCATGATATTCATTTGATCTGGTTTTTGCAACATCCATAAATGCCCGCGCTCACCAGGCTTGAAGCGCACTTTGAGAGGGTACTTGCGACCTGGTGCTGGAGCGTTAGCGGGTGGTTTACGCGGTGCTCCTGGCACAATTACTGCTATTGATAATGGTGTATCTTCTTCCTCTGCTTATGGCGATGAGGCCATCTTATCTAGTGCATTAGACATGGGAGAATAGAGTGGTTCTTCCACTGTTACAGTAGAGGAAGGGTTGGGAGAGACAGAGTCAGGGAGAATGTCTCCTCCCACTTCTTTGTCAGCTCTTAGTTCTGTCGCCTCTTTTGTTGTTGCCGATGACGTTACTTTCATTGAAAACGACATCCTTGGAGATGATGACATTGCCTTTATCCCTCTCGTATAGGCGATACGCCTTGCTTACCAAGTCATAGCCGATCATCAGCATCTGGGCGCTCTTCGCGTCCCATTTCTGCCGCTTCTCCTTGGGCACGTGCATGTGCGCCAAGCTACTACATGTACTAAGATGATCCACACTCGGCTTCTTGCCGAACCATGCCTCGTACGGCATCATCTGCTCTAGGGTTTTGGTTGGACTGTAGTTCTTGATGTACACTGCAGTCCTCACTGTTTTGGCCCAAACGTTGTAGGTAAGCCGAGGCGCGTGCAGCATGCAGCGCCCTGACTCAACGATGGTGTACTTGGCGCATTTTGCTACGCCGTTCTCCTACAGCAAATATGGCACGGTGGGTTGTCCCTTGATGCCTGCTGCTGCTAGGTAGTCCTGATATGCCTTGCTCAGGTACTCTCCACCGAGGTCACTGTGCAGCGCCTTGATTTTCTCGCTTGTCTGGTTCTCCACCATGGCCTCGACCTCCTTGAACTTGCCAAAGCACTGGTCCTTGGTGGAAAGGAAATATACAGCAGTGTCACGGCTGAAATCATCAATGCAGGTGGGAAAATACTATTGGAACTAGAGGAGAGAGGGAGCCTTGGAGCAGCAAGCATGGGTGACTGGAAGGGCATCACTTGTGCTGAAGAATGGTTGTTGAATCACTCAAGATGATGGAGTACATATAGAGCTAGAGCTTGGGCAAGTCAGCCCTCTCACAAGCCACACCACTTAGCCATGGAGGCTACGGCTCACATACTAGAGTCCATAATCTCACACAAGGGAGGAAATCAGTCAAGCAATCAGGCTGACCACTCACACACGACCTAGAGAGCTAGAAAATGCTCTCATGGCACACTCTTAGTGGTCACATAACCCACAATCCCATGGAGAATCGCAATGTGTCCATGGCTTGCACAAAAGGATCTCACCTCTCCTAAAAAATAAGGCAAGGTACCTTTATCCTAGTCAGCACATTCAAACAAGGCAATTCTAAGACCAAGGACCATTTTGGATATTTCTCCCATCAGGTCTTGATCCTGGATCTCTTGCCTTTTTCTTTTCTTAGGCAACGGCATGGAGCCATCGCCCATGGTCACCCGGATATCGGTGGTCGATGACCTTGAAAGCTTTGAAAATTCATATCTCCCAATCCGACCATTGGATCCGCCTTAAAATCGGACCGTAGACACTTTGCCACCTGATCTTCCCAATGATGAAGGCCGATTGACGATCTGAACAGGCATCTGGTACCTTCCTAGAACTTGCTCCTTTCGACCTAAAACAGAGCCGGATGGCTCCTTTTCCAACAACCTCCCACTTTGCAGCAGAGAGAGTGTGCTGAGTCCACATGTTTTCATGCAGAACTGCTATTTCTCACGGGTCACTGGCTTGGTACAAAAATCAGCGACCTGCTTGCTGGTTGGAGTAAACTCCAACTTCATAGCATCCTCCTGAACCATATGCGTGATGAAGTGATATCCGATGTCAATGTGCTTGGTGCGTGCATGGTGCTCAGGATTCTTGGCGATTGCGATTGCGCTCTAGTTGTCGACGCGCAGAGGAATTGAAACTACTGCACTCCCACTCATCTCTTCCATGAGACGCTTAAGCCAAACTACTTCCTTGGCTCCAAAACTGAGAGAGACGTACTCAACTTCCGTGCTTGAGGTGGCCACGACCACCTGCTGCTTGCTGCACAAGCTGATGGCCCCACCATGAGGAACACATGTCCAGAGATGGACTTGCGGTCCTCACAGTTTGAAGCCCAATCTACGTCTGTGTAGCCAATGATATTGTTCTCATTGCTGTTGTAGGTGATGTCCATGTTGATGGTTCCAGCAAGGTAGTGGAAGATCCGCTTCACTGCCTTCTGGTGCTCAGGTCCGGGGTTTGCCATGTGCAGGCTTACAGCGCTAACAGCCTGTGCGAGGTCCGACCTGGTTACCACCATCAGGTACATGAGACTACCAACGACGCTTTGGTACTTTTGCCGCTCAGCTACATTTGCTTCTCCTTTGAAACTCACAAGGTACTACCGTGTCTCCAGTGGCGTGCCGATGGGTTTTGCCTCTGCCATGGCGAATCGCTAAAAGACATCCCTCATGAAGCAGCTCTGCTGCAGCGAGAGAGAGCGTGATTTGTGGTCACGCGTGATCTGGATACCGAGGAAGTATGATGCCTCTGCGAGATCAGACATTTGGAAGCGCTCTTGCATGGACTCCTTGAATTACTGCAGTGCAGACATGCTGTTGGAAAGGAGGAGCATGTCTTCCACATAGACGATGATGATGAGCACCTCATGACCATGCTGCCAGCAATAGACGTTGTAGTCACACTCATTGCGCTCAAACCCCATGGCTGCAACGCCGCATCCAACTTCTGGTTCCAAGCATCTGACGCTTGCTTGAAGCCCTACAGCGACTACTGTAGCTTGCAAACAAGGTGCTCCTGGCCATCCATGACGAACCCCTCCAGCTGCTCCATCTAAATCTCCTCCTTCAGGTCACTGTTCAAGAACGCCGTCTTGACGTCCATGTGGTGGACCTCAAAGTCCTCTGCTGCTGCATAGGAAAGGAGCGCACGCACAGAGGCAAACTTTGCAACAGGAGCAAAGGTTTCCATGAAGTCGATGCGTTCCTGCTACGAGTAGCCCTTGGCGACCAGCCTCGCCTTGTACTTTTCCGGAATGCCATCTGCTCCTCGCTTCTTCTTGAATACCCACTTGCATTTGACCACCTTACGTCCTGGTATACGCTCAGTCTGCTCCCATGTACCATTGTCGAGCTGCAACTATATCTCTTGCTCCACAACTTGCACCCAATTTGCTACATCTGGTGCCGCCATGTCCTCCTTGTACGACGTTGGCTCATCAGAGTCAGCTGCAAGTGCGACGTTCTTTTGGTCTGGTTTCCAAAGCATCCAGAAATGCCCGCGCTCACCAGGCTTGTAGCGCACCCTGAGAGGGTACCTCCGACCTGGAACTGGAGCGTTAGCAGGCGGCTGACACGGTCGTGCCAGCACAACTACTCCTGTTCATGGTGGTGCATCTTCTTCCTCTGCTTTTGCCGATGAGGCCGATGTGTCTGCGGCATGAGACATGGAAGAGTAGACTGGTCCTCCCACGGTCACAATGGAGGAAGGATAAGGAGAGAATGGGTCATGAAGGATATCTGCTCCCACTACCTCCTCAGCTGCTCCTTTTGCTGCCTCTTCACAGACAATGTTGGTACTAATGACGTTGCCCTCGTTGAAGACGACATCCCTGTATCCCTCTCGTAGAGGCGATACGCCTTGCTTGCCATGTTTTAGCCAATAATCAGCATCTGCGCGCTCTTCGCGTCCCACTTTTGCCGCTTCTCCTTTGGCACGTGCATGTGCGCCAAGTTGCCAAACGAGCGAAGATGACCCACGCTTGGCTTCTTGCTGAACCACGCCTCGTGCGGCGTCATCTGCTCTAGGGCCTTGGTTGGATTACGGTTCTTGATGTATACCGCAGTGCTCACTGCTTGTGCCCAAAAGTCGTAGGTGAGCCGAACCACGTGCAGCATGGAGCGCGCCGACTCAAAGATGGTACGGTTGGCGCATTCTGTTACGCCGTTCTGCTGGGGCGAGTATGGCAATGTCCTGGAACTCCTTGCTCAGGTACTCTCTATCGCGGTCGCTGCACGGCGCCTTGATTCTCTTGCCAGTCTGGTTCTCCACCATGGCCTTGAACTCCTTGAACCTGTCAAAGAACTGGTCCTTGGAGGAAAGGAAGTACACAGTAGTGTAACGACTGAAATCATCAATGAAGGTGAGAAAATATGTAGAGCCTCCAAAGTTCTGTGTCTGCATTGGGCCAGACAAGTCTGTGTGGACCAGCTCCAGCATCTCCTTCGCGCGCTCTCCTTCTCCTAAAAACACCTCGCGATGTTGCTTCCCCTCCAAAAAACCGATGTACAACAGCTACTCAAAGTTAGAGATGGTGGGCAAGTCACGCACCATCTGCTTTGTTTGAAGTTTGTGTAAGGCACGCATGCCCATGTGGCCATAGCGCGCATGCCAGATTTTGCCATATGTATCGCCTGCCTGCCCAGCAGGCGGTACATATCGCCTTCTTTCACTGACCTGGCCAACTCCTCTTCTGTTTCCTTGTCGAGGATGTAGCTATAGTCTTCGTCAAAGACGACGCGCATTCCTGTGTTGGTGAGAGAGGACACAGAGAGAAGGTTGAACGCAGCATCAGGCACATACAGAACGCCATGGAACACTCCCACTTCAATGCCACGCGGGGTCTCCAACCACATCTCCACGATCCCAATCCCCTCAGCATACACCACCCGATCATCACCCAAAGCAATCAGATGAGGGGGGAATGGAGAGCAGCTGCGTAAACCACTCCTTCTGGTAGGTCAGACTCTTGGTACATCCCGAATCCTTGTACCATGCCAGATCCGCCTTTTCCTTCTGCGATATGTCAGACTTCGCTATGAAGAGGCGGTCGCGCACCTCCTTGGCAACGTTCATGTTGCCAAAATGACGCATGCTGGTCTGTTTCTGCTAGTGCTGATGCTGCTGACGTTGCCATGACAACTACTGCTGTTGCTGTGGACACTGCTGCTTTTGGTGCTGCTGCTGCTCCTTCTGGTCCCTCTTGAAACTTCAAAACTTTGAAACTTCGAAAACTCATATCTCCCAATCCAACCGTTGGATCGGCCTCAAACTTGGAGCATAGACATTTTGCCACCTGATCTTTCCAATGAAGAAGTTGCATTGACGATCGGAGTAGGCATGTGGTGCTTTCCTGGAACTTCCTCCTGTGGACCTCAAACTGAGGCGGATGGCTCATTTTCCCACAATCTCCCACTTTACCGCAGTCAGAGTGGGCAAAGTCCTCATGCCTTCATGCATAATTACTGCTTCTCACAGGTCACTGGCTTGGTGCACAAATCAGCGACTTGCTTGCTGGTTGGAGTAAACACCAGCTTGATAGCACCCTCCTGCACCATATGCCTGATGAATTGATATGCGATGTCAATGTGCTTGGTGCGTGCATGGTACTCAAGATTCTTTGCGATTGCGATTGCGCTCTGGTTGTCGACGCGCACAGGAAGTGGAACTACTGTACTCCCACTCATCTGAGCCATGAGACGCTTAAGCCAAACTGCTTCCTTGGCTCCAAAGCTGAGAGAGACGTACTCAGCTTCCGTCCTTAAGATGGCGACAACCACCTGCCACTTGCTGCAACAGCTGATGGCCCCATCATTCATGGGGAACACATGTCCAGAGATGGACCTGCGGTCTTCAGGGTTTGAAGCCCAATCTGCGTCTGTGTAGCCGATGATACTATTGTCGTTGCCTTTGTAGGTGATGCCGATGTTGATGGTTCTAGCAAGGTAGCGGAAGATCCGCTTCACTGCCTTCATGCTCAGATCCGGGGTTTGCCATGTCCTGGCTCACAACGCTAACAGCCTTTGCGAGGTCTGGCCTGGTTTCTACCATCAGGTACATGAGACTGCCGACAGCGCTCTGGTACTTCTGGCGCTCAGTTGCATCTGCTTCTCCACTGAAGCTCACGAGGTACTGCCGTGTCTCCAGCGGCGTGCCGATGAGTTTGGCCTCTGCCATGCTGAACCGCTGTAGGACATCCTTGCAGTAGCGATTCTACTGTAGAGAGAGAGAGAGCTTGATTTGTGNGAGGTCTGGCCTGGTTTCTACCATCAGGTACATGAGACTGCCGACAGCGCTCTGGTACTTCTGGCGCTCAGTTGCATCTGCTTCTCCACTGAAGCTCACGAGGTACTGCCGTGTCTCCAGCGGCGTGCCGATGAGTTTGGCCTCTGCCATGCTGAACCGCTGTAGGACATCCTTGCAGTAGCGATTCTACTGTAGAGAGAGAGAGAGCTTGATTTGTGGTCACGCATGATCTGGATGCCGAGGAAGTATGACGCCTCCCCGAGATCAAACATCTGTAAACGCTCCTGCATGGCCTCCTTGAACTCCTATAGTGCAGACATGCTGTTGGAAAGGAGGAGCATGTCATCCACATAGACAATGATTATGAGCATCTCATGCTCATGCTGCCAGCGATACACGCTATACTCACACTCGCTGCGCTCAAACCCCATGCACTGCAACGCCGTATCCTATTTCTGGTTCCAAGCACGCGTTGTTTGCTTGAGGCCGTACAACAACTTCTGCAGCTTGCAAACCAGGTGCTCCTGGCCATCCATGATGAACCCCTCCGGCTGTTCCATGTAGATCTCCTCCTCCAGGTTACCATTCAAGAATGCCGTCTTGACATCCATGTGGTGAGCCTCGAAGTCCTCAGGTGCTGCAGAAGAGAGGAGCGTGTGCACAGAGGCAAACTTTGCAACAGGGGCAAAAGTTTCTGTGTAGTTGATGCCCTCTTGCTGCGAATAGCTCTTGGCGACCAGCCTCGCCTTGTACTTTTCCAGGTTACCATCAGCTCCTCGCTTCTTCTTGAACACTGACCTGCACTTGATCACCTTACGTCCAGGTGGACTTTCAGTCAGCTCCCACGTGCCGTTGTCCAGCTGCGACAGTATCTCCTGCTGCACAGCTTCTGCCCAATCTGCTGCATCCGGTGGAACGATGACCTCCTTGTATGATGTTGGCTTATCTGAATCTGCTGTAACTGCAACGTTCATCTGTTTTGGTTTCTGCAACATCCAGAAATGGCCGCGCTCACCAGGCTTGTAACGCATCGTGAGAGGGTACCTGAGACTTGGTACTGGAGCGTTAGAAGGCAGCTGGCGCGGTGCTGTTGGCACAACTGCTTCTGATGATGGTGGTGCATCTTCTTCCTCTGCTTCTGCCGATGAGGCCGCTTTATCTGCTGCATCAGACATGGGAGAATAGAGTGGTTCTCCCACTGTCCGAGTGGAGGAAGGATGAAGAGAGACTGGGTCAGGATGGATATCTGCTCCCACTGCCTCGTCAGCTGCTGCTTCACAGAAAATGTTGGGCCGATGACGTTGCTCTCGTTGAAAATGACATCCCTGGAGATGATGACATGGCCTATATCCCTCTCATAGGCGATACGCCTTGCTTGCCACATCGTAACCAATCATCAACATCTGCGTACTCTTTGCGTCCCTCTTTTGCCGCTTCACCTTTGGCACAGGCATGTGCGCCAAGCTGCTGAGCGCGCGAAGATGACCCACGCTTGGCTTCTTGCCGAACCACACCTCCTACAGCGTCATCTACTCTAGGGCCTTGGTTGGACAACAGTTCTTGATGTACATCGCAGTGCTTACTACTTTCGCCCAAAAGTCACAAGTGAGTTGAGCCGCGTACAACATGGAGCGCGCCGACTCAACGATGGTGAGGTTGGCGCGTTCTGCTACACCGTTCTACAACGACGAGTATGGCGCGGTGCGCTGCGCCTTGATCCCTGCTACTGCATGGTAGTGCTGGAACTCCTTGCTCAGGTACCTTCCATTACGGTCGCTTCGTAGCGCCTTGATTTTCTTGCCAGTCTGGTTCTCCACCATGGCCTTGAACTTCTTGAACCTGTCAAAGCACTGGTCCTTCGACGAAAAGAAGTACACAGTAGTGTGACGGCTGAAATCATCAATGAAAGTGAGAAAACACCTAGAGCTATCAAAGCTCTGGGTCTGCATCGGGCCGCTCAAGTTCGTGTAGACGAGCTCCAACACCTCCTTTGCACGGTCGCCTATTCCAGAGAACGCCTCGCGATATTGCTTCCCCTCCAAACATCCAATGCATAACTGCTGCTCAAAGTTAGAGATGGTAGGTAGGTCACGCACCATCTACTTTGCTTGAAGCTATTGCAAGGCGCGCATGCCAATGTGGCCATACCGCGCATGCCAGATCTCGCCATTTGTCGCCTGCACCACTACTGCAAGACTCTGCTCACGTGGGATCTTGGTCATCCCCAGCTAGCGGTACATGTTGCCTCCTTCACCGACCTGGCCAACTCCTCTCCTGTATCCTTGTTGAAGATGTAGCCATAGTCATCATCGAAGACGACGCATAGTCCTGTGTTTGTAAGAGAGGAGATTGAGAAGAGGTTGAATGCAACATCAGGTACATACAGCACGCCATGGAACACGCCCTCTTCAATGCCACGTGGGGTCTCCAACCACATCTCCACAATCCCAATCCCCTCAGCATACACCACCCGATCATTATCCATAGCGATAGGATGGGGAGGGATGGACAGCAGCTGTGTAAACCACTCCTTGTGATGTATGAGGCTCTTGGTACATCTTGAGTCCTTGTCTCATGCGAGATCCGCCTTCTCCACCTATGACATGTCAGACTTCGCCATGAAGAGACGGTCGCGTACCTCCTTGGCCACATTCATGTTGCCAAAGTGGCGCACACCAGCCTGGTTTTGCTGCTGCTGCTGCTGCTGCTGCTGCTGCTACTGCTGCTGATGCTGTTGTGACTACTGTTGCTTTTGCTGTGGAGATTGCTCCTTTTGCTGCTGTTGCTACTCCTCCTTCTGATCCCTCTTGAACTTGAAGCACTCTTTCTTGTAGTGCCCCTCTTTCTGGCAATAATGACACTTGCCCTTCTTCTTGCCTCTCTGCTGCCCAGACTGCTGCTGCTGCTGGTTGCATAAGCCCATGGCCATGAAAGCCGCTTCACTGCTACTACTACCGTCATTGCACTTTGCTCAATTGCGACGCAGTTCTTCTGTACTAGGTGCATGCAGATGAAGTCAAGGTCGAGAGTCAGCTTGTACTCCAACGTCTCTCGCACCGTGTCATAGCTCGTTGGGAGTCCCCTCAGCAAGAGGAGGATAAAGCGCGTGTCTTCCACAGGGTTGCCAACTGCTTTCAGTTGCTTTGCCGGTCTTTTGCCCTGTCCAAGTACGCCTCCATCCCTTCGCCACCCTTCATTTTCAACGCCATCTTCTCCTCCAACAGCATGAGGAATGCAGGATCATTACTCTCATACTTCTTGCACAACGTGTCCTACCCCTCTTTTGCAGTAGCCTTGTCACTCACGTACTAAAGATGCGGGTTGGACATGGTATTGACAAGCAGCCTGTAGGCCTGCCTCTCCTTTTTCCACTCCTCATATGCTGTTGCTGTAGTTGTACATGAACATGCATCCGCTGCACCTTTTTACGACGTCTCTCCCCCACCACCTGTGCTGCGGTGATGACTTTTGCTTGTGGAGGCGGAACGCGCTCGTCGCTGCTCACCACCTCCCACAAGCCCCTCTCCTCTAAAAGGAGGTGAGTACTGATCTTTCAAAACGTAAAGTTTATCGCGTCGTTCCAGCCTCTGTGAAGGTTGGGCTGGTATTAGCATGTGTATGTTCGAACTGGAGGAGAGAGGGAGCCTTGAAGCAACGAGCATGTGGGACTGGAAGGGCAGGACTTGAGGTAAAGAATGGTCATTGAATCATTCAAAATGATGGAATACATATAGAGCTAGAGCTTGGGCAAGTCAGCCCTCTCACAAGCCACACCACTTAGCCATGGAGGCTAAGGCTCACACACTAGAGTCCATAATCTCACACAAGGGAAGAAATCAGCCTAGCAATCAGGTAGACCACTCACACANTGAAGCAACGAGCATGTGGGACTGGAAGGGCAGGACTTGAGGTAAAGAATGGTCATTGAATCATTCAAAATGATGGAATACATATAGAGCTAGAGCTTGGGCAAGTCAGCCCTCTCACAAGCCACACCACTTAGCCATGGAGGCTAAGGCTCACACACTAGAGTCCATAATCTCACACAAGGGAAGAAATCAGCCTAGCAATCAGGTAGACCACTCACACACGACCTAGAGAGCTAGAAAATGCTCTCATGGCACATTCCTAGTGGTGAAATAACCTAGAATCTCATGGAGAATCGCCATGTGTCCATGGCTAGCACAGAAGGATCTCACCTCACCTAAAAAGTAAGGAGAGGTACCTTTTTCCTAGTCAGCATACTCTGACAAGGCAACCCAAGAATCTAGGACCTTTTTGGATATTTGTCCCATCAGGTCTTGACCCTGGATCTCTTGCCTTTTTCTTTTTTCAGGCTAAGCCATGGAGCCATCGCTCATGGTCACGCGGATATGAGTGGTCGATGACCCCGGAAACTATGAAAATTCACATCTCCCAATCCGACCGTTGGATCGGCCTCAAACTTGGACCATAGACATTTTGCCACCTGATCTTTCCATTAATAAAGTTGGATTGACAATCGGAGTAGGCATCTGGTTCTTTCCTGGACCTTGCTCCTCTGGGCCTGAAACTGAGCCGAGGGCTCCTTTTCCAACAGCCTGCTGCTACCATTGTCAGCCTTCGTGATGCTCAGCGTTGCCGTTGAGTGGCAGCGCTATCCCTGCTTATACTGTTGCTTTTGCCAGAAATCTGTCTTACAGAAAATGGACACTAGAGGCCAGCACACTGGGAATTTAAAAAAACTAGGCCCACCACTGGAAAATTCAGCTCAAACCATTCAGATCAACCCATAAAACAGGGTCCGATTGGGAGATATGAATTTTCAAAGTTTTCGGGATCATCGACCGCTTAAATCAGTGTGACCATGGGCGATGAATCCATGCCTTGGCCTTCGAAAAGAAAAAGGCAAGAGGTAAAGGGTCAAGACCTGATGGGAGAAATGTCCAAAACGGTCGTAGATTCTTGAGTTGCCTTGTCAGAGTGTGCTGACTAGGATAAAGATACCTCTCCTTAGTTTTTATTTGAGGTGAGATCCTTGTGTGGAAGTCATGGACACATGGCGATTCTCCATGGTATTGTGGACTATCTTACCACTAGGAGTGTGCCGTGAGAGTATTCTCTAGGTCTCTAGGTGCAGTGTGAGTTCTCAGCCTGATTCCTAGGCTAATTTCCTCCCTTGTGTGAGAGTATGGACTCTAGCGTGTGAGCCTTAGCCTCCATGGCTAAGTGGTGTGGCTTCTGAGAGGGCTGAATTGGCTAAGCTCTAACTCTATATGTACTCCATCATTTTGAGTGATTCAACAACCATTCTTCAACACAAGTGATACCCTTCCAGTCCCACATGCTCTCTGCTCCAAGGCTCCCTCTCTCCTCTTCCTTGTCTCTTCAACTTAAAGATCATGTGATTGATTATCAAAATTTGGTGAATGTTTTTAACGAACCCATCATTCTCAAAGTGACGGCTTGTATTGGCTGAAAGTCACAGAATTTGGCTCTGATACCAAATGTTGGAACTGGAGGAGAGAGGAAGCCTTGGAGGAGGGAGCATATGAGACTGGAAGGGCATCACTTCTGCTGAGAATGGCTGTTGAATCACTCAAAATGATGGAGTACATATAGAGTTAGAGCTTGATCAAGTCAGGCCTCACACAAGCTAGACCACTTAGCCATGGAGTCTAAGGCTCACACACTAGAGTCCATAATCTCACAGAAGAGAGGAAATCAGCCTAGCATACAGGCTGACCACTCATACACGACCCAGACAGCTAGAGAATGCTCTCATGGCACACTCCTAGTGGTTACATAAACCACAATCCCATGGAGAATTGCCATGTTTCCATGGCTAGCACACAAGGATCCCACCTCACCTAAAAAGTAAGGAGAGGTACCTTTCTCCGGGTCAGTACACTTTGACAACACAATCCAAGAATCTAGGAACTTTTTGAATATTTCTCCCATCAAGTCTTGACCCTGGGCCTCTTGCCTTTTTTTTCTCAGGCTAAGGCATGGAGCCATCGCCCATGGTCACCCGGATATTGGCGGTCGATGACCAAGAAAACTTTGAAACTTCATATCTCCTAATCCAACCGTTGGATCAGCCTCAAACTTGGGCAATAAACATTTTGCCACCTGATCTTTCTTTCGATGAAGTCAAATTGACGATCTGAGTAAGCATCTTGTAGTTTCCTGGCACTTGCTCTTCAGGACCTGAAACTGAGCCAGATGGCTCTTTTCCCAACACTGCTTTGTATGGAACCTTGGCTGTGAGGGTGATATCATCTCTTGGTTGTTATACCAAGAGCGGTCGGCGGTGAATTCATATTCACAATCTGAGAAAGCATCTGGTAGTTTCCTGGAACTTACTCTTGAGAACATAAAACTGAACCGGATGGCTCTTTTCCCAACACTGCTGAGTATGGAACCTTGGCCGTGACGGTGATATCATCTCTTGCTTGCTATACTAAATCTAGAAGTGCGGTAGACTGGTGCTTTCGGCAGGTTGACAAAAGGTCATCGGCCCACACTAGCTAGATGTAAGACATGCTTTTAGGCACTCTCTTGTCCTCTATGTCTTGCAGCGTGCATCACCTCCATCAGCTCCAACAGTGGGTGTTGGCATTTAGCGAACAAGGGCCAAGGATAAGCTGAGCCCTTGGAGATACGACCCTTGGATCCTAACCTAGATAAGCTCTGCCCTTGGAGGCATGACCAAAGGTTCCCTAGTGTACGTTCTTCTCTGTTTGCAAGTGATCAACAGATAAGGGGTAAGCGATGGATCTGCACATTCTAAACCTATAGCAGACAACAGCCTTTATCAGCCTTCATCGGCCTCAACAAAGCAGAGAAGCAGAGAAGTAGAGAAACATCTTGGGAAAGGAGGCATCTTGTCCAGTTTCAGGTCCATAAGAGAAAGGTCCAGGAAAGTACCAGATGCCTTCTCCGATTGTCAATCCGACTTTTTCATTTGAAAGATCAGGCGGCAAAATGTATACGGTCGAAGTTTGAGGCCGATCCAACGGTCGGATTGGGAGATATGAACAATCGTAGTTTTCAGGGGTCATCGACCGCCGATATCCGGGTGACCATGGGCGATGGCTCCATGCGTACCCTGAGAAAAGAAAAAGGCAAGCGGTCCAGGGTCAAGACCTAATGTGAGAAATATCCAAAAAGGTCCTAGATTCTTGGGTTGCCTTGTCACAGCATGCTGACTAGGAAAAAGGTACCTCTCCTTGTTTTTAGGTGAGCTGAGATCCTTGTGTGCTAGCCATGGATACATGGCGATTTTCCATGAGATTGTGGGTTATGTGACCACTAGGAGTGTGCCATAAGAGCATTTTCTAGCTCTCTAGGTCGTGTGTGAGTGATCAGCCTGATTGCTAGGCTGATGTCCTCCCTTGTGTGAGATTATGGACTCTAGTGTGTCAGTCTTAGCCTCCATGGCTAAGTGTTGTGGCTTGTGAGAGGGCTGACTTGCCAAAGCTCTAACTCTATATGTACTCCATCATTTTGAGTGATTGAACAATCATTCTTCAGCACAAATGATGCCCTTCCAGTCCTACATGCTCGCTACTTCAAAGCTCCCTCTCTCCTCCAGATCCAACATTTGGTATCAAAGCCAAGTTCTGCCACTTTTGGCCAGCACAGGACGTCACTTTGAGAGTGACAGGTTGGAATCAAACCTTTACCAAAGCACAGAATATTCAGTTTCAAAAGACAAGCTTTCCAACGAGCTCAAGATGGCAAAGATCCAACGGTCGGATTGAGAGGTATATTCAAAACAAGGTCGGCCAGGGCTACACTCTTCTCTCTGAGTAAGACTGTCGCCTTGTGATGACCATAACTCTCTTGTTTCTTTGTCAAATTTGAAAAGTCGACAATACGAATTGAACTATTTTTCCTTAGCTTTCCATTGCTGCAAAAATATCTGCACTCCATTGGTACCTTTGGGCGAAACGCCGTTTACAAGCTGGCTGGTGTGACCTGGAGTAGGAGCAGAAGCATACCCTGTTTTTTGGATTGATCTCAAATGTTTTGAGCTGAACTTTCCATTAGTGGGCCGAGTTTTTCAGAAGGCCTAGTCTATAGGCCTCTATAGTCCATTTTCTGTCACACGGATTTCTGGCTGAAATAGCATCAGGAACAGGGATAGCATTGCACTCTAGTGCAGAGCCGAGCATCACCAAGGCTCAAAATGGTAGCAGCAGGCGTGGTAACAGCAGCCCAGTCCTTCCAGAGGCTGGAAGGATATGCCAACTTCACGTTTTGGAAGATGCGTATCCGCCTCCTTTTGGAGGAGAGGGACTTGTGGGAGGTGGTGAGCGGCGACGAGCGCGTTCTGCCTCTACAGGCAAAAGGCATCAACGCAGCAGAGGTAGTGGCGGGGAAGATACCGCAAAAAGGTGCAGCAGATGTAACTTCATCTACAACTGCAGGAGCGTCATATAAGGAGTGGAAGAAGGACAGGCAGGCCTACATGCTACTTGTCAACACCACCTCCAACCTGCATCTTCAATACGTGAGTGACAAGGTTACTGCAAAAAAGGGGTGGGATACGTTGTGCAGGAAGTATGAAAGCAAGGATCCTGCATTCATCATGCTTTTGGAGGAGAAGATGATGGCGTTGAAAATGCTGGATAGCGAAGGGATGGGGGCGTACTTGGACAGGGCAAAAGAGTTGGCGGAGCTGCTCAAAGCGGCCGACAACCCTGTGGAAGACATGCGCTTCGTCCTCCTCTTGCTGAGGGGACTCCCAACGAGATACGATACGGTGCGAGAGACGTTGGAGTGCTAGCCGACTCTCGACCTTGACTTCATCTGCACGCACCTGGTGCAGGTGGAACTACATCGCAAAGCAGGAAAGCATAATGGTGAGCAGCAATAGTGAAGTAACTCTCATGGCCATGGCCTCACGCAACCTGTAGCAGCAGCAATAGAGAGGCAAGACAAAAAGCAATTGTCACTATTCCCAAAAAGAGGGATACTACAAGAAAGAGTGCTTTAAGTTCAAGAGGGACCAGAAGGAGCAGCAGCACCAGCAAAAGCAAGACTCTCCACAGCAATAGCAGCAGCAGTCGATTAACGTCAGCAACACCAGCAACAACAGCAGCAGAACCGACATGAACGTCACCAAGGAGGTGCGCGACCGCCTCTTCATGGCGAAGTCTGACATATCGCAGAAGGAAAAGGCGGATCTGGTGTGGTACATGGACTTAGGGTGTACCAAGAGTCTGACGCACCACAAGGAGTAGCTCACGCAGTTGTTCTCCATTCCCCCTCGTCCGATTGCTTTGGGTGATGATCGAGTGGTGTATGCTGAGGGGATTGGGATTGTGGAAATGTGGTTGGAGACCCCGCGTGACATTGAAAGGGGAGTGTTCCATGGCATGCTGTATGTGCCTGATACTGCGTTTAACCTTCTCTGAGTATCCTCTCTTACGAATACAGGGTTTACGGGTCATCTTTGACGATGATTATGGCTACATCCTTGACAAGGAAACAGGAGAGGAGCTGGCCAGGTTGGTGAAAGAAGGCGATATGTACCGCCTGCTGGGGGCAACCGCGTGAGAAATGCCTTGCAGTAGTGGTGCAGGCCATTGATGGCAAAATCTAGCATGTACGCTACGGCCACATCGGCATGTGTGCCTTACAGCAACTTCAAACAAAGCAGATGGTGCGTGATTTGCCCTCCATCTCTAACTTCAAGCAGTAGTTGTGCATCGGCTGTTTGGAGGGGAAGCAGCACTACGAGGTGTTCTGTGCACCAAGAGAGCGTGTGAAGGAGGTGCTTGAGCTGGTCCGCCCAGACTTGTGTGGCATGATGCAGACCCAGAGCTTTGGAGGCTCTAGGTATTTCTCACCTTCATTGATGATTTCAGCCGTTACACTATTGTGTACTTCCTTTCCTCCAAGAACCAGTGCTTTAACAGGTTCAAGGAGTTCAAGGCCATGGTGGAGAACCAGACTGGCAAGAAAATGAAAGCATTGTGCAGCGACCGACGTGGAGAGTACCTGAGCAAGAAGTTCCAGGACTACCTAACAGCAGCAGGCATCAAGGTGTAGCGTACCGTGCCATACTCACTACAGCAGAGTGGCGTAGTTGAACGTGCCAATCGCATCATCGTCGAGTCGGCGCGCTCCATGCTACACGCGGCTTGGCTCACCTACGACATTTAGGCAGAAGTAGTAAGCAATGCGGTATAGATCAAGAACAGTTGTCCAACCAAGGCCCTAGAGCAGATGACGCCGTACGAGGCGTGGTTTGGCAAGAAACCGAGCGTGGGTCATCTTCGCGCGTTTGGCAGCGTGGTGCACATGCATGTACCAAAGGAGAAGCGGTAAAAGTGGGACGTGAAGAGTGCGCAGATATTGATGATTGGCTACGACGTGGCAAGCAAGGTTTGCCTCTACGAGAGGGATACAGGCCACATCATCATATCCAGGGATGTCGTCTTCAACGAGAGCAACATCATCGGCACCAACATTGTCTGTGAAGAGGCAGAAAAAGTAGCAGCTGACGAGGCAATGGGAGTAGATATCTTTCCAGACCCAGCCTCTCCTGATCCTTTCCCATTGTGACAGTGGGAGAACCAGTCTACTCTCCAATGTCTGATGTAGCAGATACAGCGGCCTCATTGGCAGAAGCAGAGGAACAAGATGTACCAGCATCAACAGAAGCAATTGTGCCAGCAGCACCGCGCCAGACGCCTGCTAACGCTCTAGTAAGAGGTCGAAGGTACCCTCTCAGGGTGCGCTACAAGCCTGGTGAGCGCGGGCATTTTTGGATGCTCCAAAAACCAAACCAGATGAATGTCGCAGTTGCAGCAGACTGTGATGAGCCGACGTTGTACAAGGAGGCCATGGCTGCACCAGATGCAGCAGATTGGGCGAAAGGTGTTCAACAAGAGATACGATCGCAGCTCAACAACGGTACATGGGAGCTGACTGAGCGTCCACCTGGACGAAAGGTGATCAAGTGCAAGTCGGTGTTCAAGAAGAAGCGAGGAGCAGATGGCAACCTGGAAAAGTACAAGGCAAGGCAGGTTGCCAAGGGTTACTCGTAGAAGGAAGGCATCGACTACACGGAAACCTTTGCTCCTCTTGCAAAGTTTGCCTCTGTGCGTACACTCCTTTCCTATGCAGTAGCAGAGGACTTTGAGGTCCACCATATGGACGTCAAGACGATGTTCTTGAACGGTGACCTGGAGGAGGAGATTTTACATGGAGCAGCCAGAGGGGTTCGTCATGGATGGCCAGGAGCTCCTAGTTTGCAAGCTGCAGAAGTTGCTCTACGGCCTCAAGTAAGCGTGGCGTGCTTGGAACCAAAAGTTGGATGCGTCGTTCCAGTGGATGGGGTTTGAGCGCAGTGAGTGTGACTATAGCGTCTATTGCTGGCAGCATGGTCATGAGGTGCTCATCATCATCATCTATGTGGATGACATGCTCCTCCTTTCCAACAGCATGTCTATACTGCAAGAGTTCAAGGAAGCCATGCAAGAGCGCTTCCGGATGTCTGATCTCGAGGAGGCATCATAGTTCCTCGGTATCCAGATCACGCATGATCGCAAATCATGCTCTCTCTCGCTGCAGCAGAGCCGCTACATCAAGGATGTTTTGCAACGATTTGGCATGGCAGAGGCAAAACCCATCGGCACGCCGCTGGAGACGCGGCAGTATCTCGTGAGCCTTAATGGAGAAGTGAATGCACTTGAGCAGGAGAAATACCAAATCGTCGTCGACAGCCTCATGCGCCTGATGGTGGCAACAAGGCCAGACCTCGCACAGGCTGTTAGCGCTCTGAGCAAGCACATGGCAAACCCCGGACCAAAAGCACCAGAAGGCAGTGAAGCGGATCTTCCGCTACCTTGTTGGAACCATCAACATCGGCATCACCTACAACGGTAAAGACAACAACATCATCGGCTACATAGAAACAGATTGGATTTAAAACCTTGAGGACCGTAAGTCCATCTCTGGACATGTGTTCCTCATGAATGGTGGCACCATCAGCTGGTACAGCGAGCGGCAGGTGGTCGTGGCCATCTCAAGCACGGAAGCGAAGTACGTCTTTCTCAGCTTTGGAGCCAAGGAAGCAGTTTGGCTTCAGCATCTCATGGCAGAGATGAGTGGGAGTGTAGCAATTGCAGTTCCTGTGTGCGTCGACAACCAGAGCGCAATCGTACTCGCCAAGAATCCTGAGCACCATGCACGTACCAAGCACATAGACATCGCATATCACCTCATCAGGCATATGGTGCAGGAGGGTACTATCAACTTGGAGTTTACTCCAACGAGCATGCAGCATTTCTACATGAAGGCATGTGGACTCAGCGAACTCTCACTGCTGCAATGTGGGAGATTATTGGGAAAGGAGCCATCTCGCCCAGTTTTATTGGATCTGGAGGAGAGAGGGAGCTTTGGAGCAACGAGCATGTGTGTTTGGAAGGGCATCACTTGTGCTGAAGAATTGTTGTTCAATCACTCAAAATGATGGAGTACATATAGAACTAGAGCTTGGACAAGTCAGCCCTCTCACAAGCCACACCACTTAGCCATGGAGGCTAAGACACAGTAGAGTCCATAATCTCACACAAGGGAGGAAATCAGCCTAGCAATCAGGCTGACCACTCACACACGACCTAGAGAGCTAGAGAATGCTCTCATGGCACACTCCTAGTGGTCACATAACCCACAAACCCATGGAGAATCGCCATGTATCCATGGCTGGCACACAAGGATCTCACCTCACCTAAAAAGTAAGGAGAGGTACCTTTATCCTAGTCAGCACACTCTGACAAGGCAATCATAAGACCAAGGACCTTTTTGGATATTTCTCCCATCAGGTCTTGACCCTGGATCTCTTGCCTTTTTCTTTTCTCAGGCTAAGGCATGGAGCCATCACCCATGCCCACCCAGACATCGACGGTCCATGATCCCCGAAACTTTGAAAATTCATATCTCCGAATTTGCCGGTTGGATCGGCCTCAAACTTAGACAGTAGACATTTTGGCACCTGATCTTTCCAATGGTGAAGTCAGATTGACGATCGGAGCAAGCATCTAGTACTTTCCTGGAACTTGCTCCTGTGGACCTGAAACTGAGCATGATGGCTCCTTTTCCAACAAGTTTCACGTCCACAGGAGCAAGTTTCAGGAAAGTACCAAATGCCTGCTCCGATCTTCAATCCGACTTCTTCATTGGAAAGATCAGGTTGCAGAATTTCTATTATCCAAGTTCGAGGCGGATCCAACGGTCGGATTGGGAGGTATGAACTTTCGTAGTTTTGGAGGTCATCGAGTGCCGATATCCGGGTGACCATGGGCGATGGCTCCATGCCTTAGCCTCAGAAAAGAAAAAGGCAAGAGGTTCACGGTCAAGACCTGATGGGAGAAATATCCAAAAAAATCCTAGATTCTTGGGTTGCCTTGTTAGAGTGTGCTCACTAGGAAAAAGGTACCTCTCCCTACTTTTCAGGTGAGGTGAGATCCTTGTGTGATAGCCATGGACACATGGCGATTCTCCATGAGATTGTGGGTTATGTGACCACTAGGAGTGTGCCATAAGAGCATTCTCTAGCTCTCTAGATCGGTTCTGAGAGGTCAACAAGATTGCTAGGCTGATTTCCCCCCTTGTTCGAGATTATGGACTCTAGTATGTGAGCCTTAGCCTCCATGGCAAAGTGGTGTGGCTTGTGAGAGGACTGACTTACCCAAGCTCTAGTTCTATATGGACTCCATCATTTTGAGTGATTCAACAGCCATTCTTTGGCACAAGTCATGCCCTTCTAGTCCCACATGCTCTCCGCTCCAAGGCTCCCTCTCTCCTCTAGATCCAACACGACGGTCATCTTGTCTGGTTTTTGGAGCATCCAGAAATGCCCGTGCTCACCAAGCTTGTAGCGCACCCTGAGAGGGTACCGTCAACCTGGTACTGGAGCATAAGCAGGCGGCTGCCGCGCTGATGCTGGCACAACTGCTCCAGCTGATGATGGTGCATCTTCTTTTTCTACTTCTGCCGATGAGGCCGCTGTATTTGCTGCATCAGACATAGGATAATACACTAGTTTTTCCACTGTCACAATCCAGGAAGGATTAGGAGAGACTGGGTTAGGAAGGATATCTGCTCCCTTTGCCTTGTGAGGTGCTACTTCTGCTGCTTCATCACAGATAATGTTGGTGCCGATGACGTTACTCTTGTTGAAGACGACATCCCTACAAATGATGACGTGGCATGTATCCCTCTCGTAGAGGCAATACGCCTTGCTTGTTACGTCTCCAACGGGGTGCCGATGGATTTTGCCTTTGCCATGCCGAACTGCTACAAGACATCCTTGATATAGCAGCTCTGTTGTAGTGAGAGAGAGCGTGATTTGCGGTCACGCTTGATCGGGATACCGAGGAAGTATGATGCCTCTGCGATATCATGCATCTGAAAGCGCTCCTACATGGCTTCCTTGAACTCCGACAGTGTAGACATGTTGTTAGAAAGGAGGAGTATGTCATCGACATAGACGATGATGATGAGCAACTCATAACCATGCTGTTAGCGATAGACGATGTAGTCACACTCACTACGCTCAATCCCCATGCATTGCGATAGCGCATCCAACTTCAAGTTCCAAGCACGCGACGCTTGCTTGAGGACGTACAACAATTTCTGCAGTTTGCAAACCAGGTGCTCTAGGCCATCCATGACGAACCCCTCCGGCTTCTCTATGTAAATCTTCTCCTTTAAGTCACCGTTCAAGAACGCCGTCTTGACGTCCATATGATTGATCTCAAAGTCCTCTGCTGCTGCATAGGAAAGGAGCGTATGCACAGAGGCAAACTTTGCAAGAGGATCAAAGGTTTCCGTGTAGTCGATGCCTTCCTGTTGCGAGTAGCCCTTGGCGACCAGCCTTGTCTTGTAATTTTCTAGATTGCCATCTGCTCCTTGCTTCTTCTTGAACACCCACTTGCACTTGATCACCTTTTGTCCAGGTGGACGCTCAGTCAGCTCCCATGTACCGTTGTCGAGCTGCAACTGTATCTCGTGCTGTATAGCTTGTGCCTAATCTGCTGCATCTGGTGCAGCCATGGCCTCCTTGTACGACGCCGGCTCATGAGAGTCTGCTGCAACTGCGATGTTCATCTGGTCTGGTTTTTGGAGCATTCAGAAATGCCCGCGCTACCCAGGCTTGTAGCATACCTTGAGAGGGTACCTTCGACCTGGTGCTAAAGCGTTAGCAGGCTGCTGGCGCGGTGCTGCTGGCACAACTGCTTCTACTGACAGTAGTGCATCTTCTTCCTCTGCTTCTGCCAATGAGGCCGCTATATCTGCTACATCAGACATGAGAGAATAGACTGGTTCTCCCACTATCACAATGGAGGAAGGATCAGGAGAGACTGGGTCAGGGAGGATATCTGCTCCCCCTGTCTCGTCAACTGCTACTTCTGCTGCCTCTTCACAAACAATGTTGGTGCCGATGATGTTGCTCTCGTTGAGGACGACATACTGGAGATGATGATATGGCCTGTATCCCTCTCGTAGAAGCGATACGCCTTGCTTGCCACGTCGTAGCCAATCATCAGCATCTGCGCACTCTTCGTGTCCTACTTTTGCCGCTTCTCCTTTGGCACGTGCATGTGCGCCAAGCTGCCAAACGCGCGAAGATGACCCACGTTTGGCTTATTGCCGAACCACGCCTCGTAGAACGTCATCTGCTTCAGGGCCTTGGACTGCGGTTCTTGATATACACCGTAGTGCTTTTTGCTTTTGCCCAAAAATCGTAGGTGAGCCGAGACGCATGCAGCATGGGGCGCGCCGATTCAACGATGGTGTTATTGGCGCGTTTTGCTACGCCGTTCAGCTGCGGCAAGTATGGGGCGGAACGCTGCGCCTTGATGCCTACTGTTGTGAGGTAGTCCTAGAACTCCTTGCTCAGGTACTCTCCACCGCGGTCGCTGCGCAGCGCCTTGATTTTCTTGCTAGTCTGGTTCTCCACCATGGCATTGAACTCCTTGAACTTGTCAAAGTACTGGTCCTTGGAGGAAAGGAAGTACACAGCAGTGTAACGGCTGAAATCATCAATGAAGGTGAGAGAATACCTAGAGCCACCAAAGCACTGGGTCAGCATCAGGCCGGTCAAGTCTGTGTGGACTAGCTCCAACATCTCTTTCGTGCGTTCTTCTGCTCCAAAGAACGCCTCACAATGATGCTTCCCCTCCAAACAGCCGATGCACAACTGCCGGTCGAAGTTAGAGATGGTGGGCAAGTCACGTACCATCTGCTTTGTTTGAAGTTGTTGTAAGGCGCGCATACCGATGTGGCCTTAGCCCGCATGCCAGATTTGGCCATCTATTGCCTGCACCACTGTTGCAAGGCTCTGCTCACTGGGGATCGTTGCCCCCAGCAGGCGGTACATATCGCCTTCTTTCACCGACTTGGCCAACTCCTCTCCTGGATCCTTGTCGCGGATGTAGCCATAATCATCGTCAAAGACGACGCGCAACATCGGGCACATACAGCACGCCAAGGAACACTCCCACTTCAATACCACGCGGGGTCTCCAACCACATCTCCACAATCCCAATCCCCTCAACATACATCACCTGATCATCACCCAAAGCAATCGGACGGGGGGGAATGGAGAGCAGCTGCGTGAACCACTCCTTGTGGTGCGTCAGACCCTTGGCATACCCTGAGTCCTTTTACCATGCCAGATCCGCCTTTTCCTTCTGCGACATGTCAGATTTTTCCATTAAGAGGCGGTCGCGCACCTCGTTGGCGACGTTCATGTTGCCAAAATGGCGCACGCCAATCTGGTTTTGCTGCTGCTGCTACTGCTGACGTTGCTGTGATTGCTGCTGCTGTTGCTGTGGAGATTGCTACTTTTTCTGCTGTTGTTGCTGCTCGTGGTCTCTCTTCAACTTGAAGCACTCTGTCTTGTAGTGCTTCTATTTTTGGCAATGCTGGCTCTTGCCCTTATTCTTGCCTCTCTGCTGCCCGGATTGCTGCTGCTCCTGGTTGCGTGAGGCCATGGCCATGAAAGCTGCTTGACTGCTGCTGCTACCGCCATTCCGCTTTGCTGCATTGCGACGTAGTTCCACTTGCACTAGGTGCGTGCAGATGAAATCAAGGTTGAGAGTCGGCTGGCACTCTAACGTCTCTCGCACCATATCATAGCTCGTTGGGAGTCCCCTCAGCAAGAGGAGGACGAAGCGCGTGTCTTCCACAGGATTGCCGGCCGCTTTCAGCTGCTTCGCCAGCTCCCTTTCCCTGTCCAACTACGCCTCCATCCCTTCGCCACCCTGCATTTTCAAAGCCATCATCTTCTCCTCCAAAAGCATGAGGAATGTAGGATCCTTGCTCTCATACTTCTTGCACAACGTGTCCTACCCCTCTTTTGCAGTAGCCTTGTCACTCACGTACTGAAGATGCGGGTTAGAGATGGTGTTGAGAAGCAGCCTGTAGGCCTCTCTCTCCTTCTTCTTCCACTGCTCATATGTTGCTGCTACTGTTGTACATGAATTTGCATCTGCTGTACCTTTCTGCGGCGTCTTTCTCGCCACCACCTGTGCTGCGGTGATGCCTTTTGCCTGCGGAGGCGGAGCGCGCTCGTCGCCGCTCACCACCTCCCACAAGCCACTCTCCTCCAAAAGGAGGCGAACACGGATCTTCCAAAACGTGAAGTTGGTGCGTCCTTCCAGCCTCTCCAAGGGCTGGACTGATACCGCCATTTTGAGCCTTGGTGATGCTCAACGCTGCCCTTGGGTGGCGGCGCTATACTTGCTTCTGTTGCTGCTTCTGCTAGAAATCTGTGTGATAGCAAATGGATTGTAGAGGCCAGTAGACTGGGAATTTTTAAAAACTGAGCCCATCACTGGAAAAGTCAGCTTGAAACCTTTCAGATCGACCCATTAATAGGGGTCATCAACAGGGGATTTTCAGAGATATGCCTTTTTGAAAACAGGGTATACTTCTGCTCCTACTCCAACTCACACCAGTCAGCTTGTAAACGACGTTTCTCCCAAACAAATTCATGGAATGCAAATATTTTTTAACCAATGGAAAGCTTACAAAAAATACGTGAATTTGTTTGTGCTACTTGTTACATTTGAGAAAGAAACAAGAGAGTTACGGTCATTACAAGAAGACAATCTCACTCATAGGGAAGAGTGTAGCCTAGGCCGACCTCGTTTTGAGCATCTCTCAATCCGACCGTTGGATCTTCGCGATCTTGAGCTCATTGGAGCGCTTGTTGCTTGAAGTTGATGATCTTGTGGTTGATTGTCTAATCTGATGAAGGTTTAATCCCAACCCGTCTGTCTCAGGGTGACGGCCAATGCTGGCTGAAAGTGGCACAACTTGGCTCTGATACCAAATGTTGGAACTGGAGGAGAGAGGGAGCCTTGGAGCAGCAAGCACGTGGGACTGGAAGGGCATTACTTGTGCTGAAGAATGGTTGTTCAATCACTCAAAATGATGGAGTACATATAGAGCTAGAGCTTGGGCAAGTAAGCCCTCAGACAAGCCACACCACTTAGCCATGGAGGCTAAGGATCACACACTAGAGTCGATAACCTTACACAAGAGAGGAAATCAGCCTAGCAATCAGGCTCACCTCTCACACACGACCTTGATCCTTCCTCCTTTGTGATAGTGGGAGAACCACTCTAGTCTCCCATGTTTGATGCAGAAGATACAGCGGCCTCATCGACAGAACCAAAGGAAGAAGATGCACTACCATTAGCAGGAGCAATCGTGCCAGCAACACCACGCCAGTCGCCTGCTAACGCTCCAGCACTAGGTCGCAGGTACCCTCTCAGGGTGCGCTACAAGCCTGGTAAGCGCGGGGATTTCTGGATATTCCAAAAACCAGACTAGATGAACATTATAGTTGCTGCAGACTCTGATGAGCCGACGTGGTACAAGGAGGCCATGGCTGCACCAGATGGAGCAGATTGGGCGCA
>SZWC01001084.1:84226-96319 GCA_023375785.1 Penium margaritaceum | reverse complement strand
GGACTAGAAGGGTATCACTTATCCTAAAGAATAGTTGTTGAATCACTTAAAATGATGGAGTACATATAGAGCTAGAGCATGGACAAGTCAGCCCTCTCACAAGCTTCACCACTTAGCCATGAAGGCTAAGGCTCACACACTAGAGTCCATAATCTCACACAAAGGTAGAAATCAGCCTAGCAATCAGGCTGACCACTCACACACAATCTAGAGAGCTAGATAATGCTCTCATGGCACACTCCTAGTGGTCACATAACCCACAATCCCATGGATAATCGCCACGGATCTTCCAAAATGTGAAGTTGGCGCGTCCTTCCAGNCTTGGTGATGCTCTGCGCTGCCCTTGAGTGGCGGCGCTACCCCTGATTGTGCTCCTGCTTGAGCCAGAAATGTGTATGATAGAAAATGGACTGTACAGGCCAGCAGACTAGGAATTCTGAAAACACTAAGCCCACCACTGGAACATTCAGCTCAAAACCTTTCAGATCAATCCATAAAACAGGGTCATCAACAGGGGATTTTCAGAGATATGCCCTTTTGAAAACAGGGTATGCTTTTGCTCCTGTTCCAGCTCAGACCAGCCAGCTTGTAAACGGCGTTTCTCCCAAACATACTGATGGAATGCAAATATTTTTCCACCAATAGAAAGCTTAGGAAATATACTTCAATTCGTATGTGCTACTTAATAAATTTGACAAGGAAACGAGACAGTTATGGTCATCACAAGGCGATAGTCTTACACATAAAGAAGAGTAGTCCTGGCCGACCTCGTTTTGAGCATAACTCTCAATCCGACCGTTGGATCTTCACGATCTTGGGCTCATTAGAAAGCTTGTCTTGAGAACAGGAATTTCTTGTGGTCAATTGGTGAAGGTTTGAATCCAACGCGTCACTCTCAAATTGACTGCCTGTGCTGGCTGAAAGTGGCAGAACTTGGCTTTGATACCAAATGTTGGAACTGGAGGAGAGAGGTTGCTTTGGAGCAGCGAGCATGTGGGACTGGAAGGGCATCACTTGTGCTGAAGAATAGTTGGTGAATCACTCAAAATGATGGAGTACATAGAGCGTTAGAGCTTGGGCATGTAAGCCCTCTCACAAGCCACACCACTTAACCATGGAGGCTAAGGCTCACACACTAGAGTCCATAATCTCAAACAAGGGAGGAAATCAGCCTAGCAATGGCTGACCACTCACACACGACCTAGAGAGCTAGGAAATGCTCTCATGTCACACTCCTAGTGGTTACATAACCCACAATCCCATGGAGAATCGCCATGTGTCTATGGCTAGCACACAAGGATCTCACCTCAACTAACAATTGAGGAGAGGTACATTTTTCCTAGTCAACACACTCTCACAAGCCAACCCAAGAATCAAGGACTTTTTTTGGATATTTCTCCCATCAGGTCTGGACCCTGGACCTCTTGCCTTTTTCTTTTCTCAGGCTAAGGCATGGAGCCATCGCCCATGATCACCCGGATATTTGCGGTCGATGACCCCTGAAACTTCGAAAATTCATATCTCCCAATCCGATCGTTGGATCGGCCTCAAACTTGAACAGTAGACATTTTGCAACCTGATCTTTGTAATGAAGAAGTCAGATTGACGATCGGAGCAGGCATCTGGTAGTTTCCTGGAACTTGCTCTAGTGGACCTGTAACTGAGACGGACGACTCCTTTCCCAACAACTTGCTTAAGCTCTAGCTCTATATGTACTCCATCATTTTGAGTGATTCAACAAGCATTCTTCACCACAAGTGATGCCCTTCCAGTCCCACATGCTCACTGCTCCAAGGCTCCCTCTCTCCTCTAGTCCAACAGTGAGCTACAGACTACGAAGAAGGTCAAGGTGCTTCGAAGTCATAATTGTGGTGGGTACAAGGCGTGTAATGGTTGGTTGAACCAAGGCATCAACCACCAAACTACTACATCCTACACCCGGCAAAGCAATGGTTATATTAAGCGCATGAACAAGACCATCCCCGGCATGACGTGAAGCATGCTCTTCAACGCAAAACTCCCACCTAGCTTTAGGGGTTAAGCTGTAGTAACTGCTTGCTCTCTCGTGAATCTTACCAATGGAGCCGTTCTTCGAACGCACGGCAAGAAGTAGAAAGAGAAGCAGCTCAAGACGCCAGAAGAGATGTGGTCAGGAAAGCAGCCGGATGCATGTATTTCAAGCCATTTGACTGTACTTCCTGGGCAAAAGTCCAAGCAAGCAAAGGAATGAAAAGCTCAATGCTCGTGCTTGGAAGAGCGTCGTGGTCGGCTATGACACCGCACAAAAAACATACGGGCTGTAGGACCAAAAAGCTGATAAGCTCATCGGAATCCGAGACGTTGAGTTTGACGCGAGGATGCTTGGAAAGGGGTAAGACTTGGATCATGTCCATGCCCCCAAATCAGGAGAGTGGGTCGTCTTGCTTGAGTCAGGTGATCATGCTGTTGGGAAAGGAGTCATCCACACCAGTTTCAGGTCCACAGGAGCAAGTTCCCGGAAACTACCAGATTCTTGCTCCGATTGTCAATCCGACTTCACCATTGGAAAGATCAGGTAGCAAAACATCCACGGTCCAAGGTTGAGGCCGATCCAACGGTCAGATTGGGAGATATCAATTTTTTAAGTTTCTAGGGTCATCGACTGCCGATATCTGGGTGACCATGGGCGTTTCCTGAATGCCTTAGCCTCCGAAAAGGAAAAGGCAAGAGATCCATAGTCAAGACCTGATGGGAGAAATATCCAAAAATGTCCTAAATTCTTGGATTGCCATGTCAAAGTCTGCTCACTAGGAAAAAGGTACCTCTCCTTACTTTTTAGGTGAGGTAGGATCCATGTGTACTAGTCATGGGATTGTAGGTTATGTGTCCACTAGGAGTGTGCCATGAGAGCATTTTCTAGCTCTCTAGGTCAGGTGTGAGTGGTCAACCTGATTCCTAGGCTGATTTCCATACTAGTGTTTGAGCCTTAGCCTCCATGACTAAGTGGTGTGGCTTGTGAGAGGGCTGACTTGCCCAAGCTCTTGCTCTATACGTACTCCATCATTTTGATTGATTCAATAACCATTCTTCACTACAAGTGATGTTCTTCTAGTCCCACATGCTCGATGCTCCGAAGATCCCTCTCTCCTCGAGTTCCCTACATACTTGGTATCACAGCCAAGTTCTACTACTTTCAGCCAGCACAGGCCGTCAATTCGAGAATGATTGGTTGGGATCAAACCTTAACCAAATTTGACAATCAACCACAAGATCTTCAGGCTCATAAGACAAGCTTTGCAATGAGGCCAAGATCGTGAAGATCGGACACTAAAATTGGGAAGTATGCTCAAAACAAGGTATGCCAAGGCTACACTCTTCTCTCTGAGTAAGACCGTCACCTTGTGATGACCATAACTCTCTTGTTTCTTTGTCAAGTATAAAAAGTAGCACAAACCAATTGAAGAATTTTTCATAAGCTTTCGATTGGGTCAAAAGTATTTGCATGCCATTGGTACGTTTGGGAGAAACCCCGTTTACAAGCTGACTGGTGTGAGCTGGAGTAGGAGCAGCAGTATACCTTGTTTTCAAAAGGGGATATCTCTGAAAATCCTGTGTTGATGACCCTGTTTTATGTTCTGATCTGAAATTTTTTCAGCTCAATTTTCTACTGGTGAGCTACGTTTTTAAGAATTCCCAGTTAGCTGGCCTCTACAGTCCATTTTCTGTCAGACGGATTTCTGGCAGAAGTAGTAGCAGAAGCAGCAACAAAAGCAGAGGTAGTGCCACCACTCAAGGACAGCGCTGAGCATCACCAAAGCTCAGAATGCCAGTAACAGGCGTGGTATTAGCAGCCCAGCCCTTGGAGAGGTTGGAAGGACGCGCCAAGTTTACGTTTTGGAAGATCCGTACCCGTCCTGTTTTGGAGGAGAGGGACTTGCGGGAGGTGGTGAGCGGCGACAATTGCGCTTCGCCTCCACAGGCAAAAGGCATCACCGTAGCGGAGGTCGTGGCGGGGAAGACGTCGCAGAAAGGTGTACTAGATGCAAGTTCATCTACAACTTTGGTAGCGGCATATGAGGAGAGGAAGGACAAGCAGGCCTACAGGCTGATTGTCAATACCATCTCCAACCCGCATCTTCTGTACGTGAGTGACAAGGCTACTGCAAAAGAGGGGTGGGACACGTTGGGCAAGAAGCATGAGAGCAAGGATCCTGCATTCCTCATGCTTTTGGAGGAGAAGATAATGGCGTTGAAAATACAAGGTGGCGAAGGGATGGAGGCGTACTTGGACAGGTCAAGAACCTGGCGAAGCAGCTCAAAGCGACCGGCAACCCTGTGCAAGACACATGCTTCGTCCTTCTCTTACTAAGGGGACTCCAAACGAGCTATGACATGGTGCGGAAGATGTTGGGATGCGAACTGACTCTCCACTTGGACTTCATCTCCATGTACGTGGTGCACGTAGAACTGCGTTGCAATGCCGCAAAGCGCAATGGCGGTAGCAGCACAAGAAAAGCAGCTTTCATGGCCATGGACTCACGTAACTAGCACCAGCAGCAGTCTAGGCAGTGGAGAGGTCAAAAGAAGGGCAAGTGCCACTATTTCCACAAAGAAGGGAATTACGAGAAAGAGTGCTTCAAGTTCAAGAGGGACTTGAAGGAGCAAAAGCAGCAACAGCAGCAAAAGAACCAATCTCTACAGCAACAGCAGTAGCAGTCACAGCGACGTCAGGAGTAGATACTGTAGTAGTAGAACCAGACCAGCGTACGCTATTTTGGTAACATGAACATGGCCAAGGAGGTACGCGACCCTCTCCTCATGGTAAAGTCTGACATGTCGCAGAAGGAAAAGGCGGGTCTGGCGTGGTACAAGGACTCTGGATGTACCAATAGTCTAATGCACCATAAAGAGTGGTTTACACAGCTGCTCTCCATTCCCCCCTGATCGATTGCTTTGGGTGATGTATGCTGAGGGGACTAGGATTGTGGAGATTTGGTTGGAGACCTTGCGTGGTATTGAAGTAGGACTGTTCCATGGCGTGCTGTATGTACCTGATGCTACGTTCAACATTCTCTTAATGTCCTCTTTCACCAACACAGGTCTGCGCGTCGTCTTTGAAGACGATTATAGCTACATCTTGACAAGGGAAGAGGTAAGGAGTTGGCCAGGTTGGTGAAGGAAGGCGACATGTACTGCCTAGTGAGGGCAACCAAGATCCCGTGTGAGTAAAATCTTCCAGCAGTGATGCAGGCCATAGATGGCGCAATCTGGCATGCCCGCTACAACCACATCGACATGCACGCCTTGTAGCAACTTCAAACGAATCAGATGGTGCGTGACTTACCCACCATCTCTAACTTTGAGGGTAAGCAGCATCGCGAGGCGTTCCCACGGCAGGAGAGCATGCAAAGGAGGTGCTGGAACTGGTCCACACAGACTTATGTCGGCCGATACATAGCCGGAGCTTTGGATGCTCTACATATTTCCTCACCTTCATTGTTGATTTCAGCCGTTATACTACTGTGTACTTCCTTTCCTCCAAGGACAAGTGCTTTGACGGGTTCAAGGAGTTCAAGGCAATGGTGGAGAACCAGACTGGCAATAAGATCAAGGCGTTGCATAGCGACCACGGTGGAGAGTATAGGAGCAAGGAGTTCCAGGACTTCCTCACAGCAGCAGGCATCAAGGCGTTGCGCACCGCGCCATAGTCGCCGTAGGAGAACGGCGTAGCAGAACGTGTCAACCGCACCATCGTTGAGTCCGCACGCTCCATGCTGCACACGCCTCGACTATCCTTTAACTTTTGGACCGAAGTAGTGAGCACTGCGGTGTACATCAAGAACCGCAGTCCAACCAAGGCCCTGGAGCAGATGATGTTGTAAGAGGCATGGTTTGGCAAGAAGTCGAGTGAGGGTCATCTTCGCACGTTTGGGAGCTTGGCGCAAATGCACGTGTCCAAGGAGAAGTGGCAAAAATGGGAGGCAAAGAGTGCTCAGATGCAGATGATTGGTAACGATGTGGCAAGCAAGGCATATTGTCTCTACGAGAGGGATATAGGCCTCGTCATCGTCTCCAGGGATGTTGTCTTCAACAAGAGCAACGTCATAAGCACTGACATTGTCTGTGAAGAGGCAGCAGAAGCAGCTACTGATAGGACAGTGGGAGCAAATATCCTTTCTGACCCAGTCTCTCTTGATCCTTCCTCCTTTCTGATAGTGGGAGAACCAATCTAGTCTCCCATGTCTGATGCAGAAGATACAACGGCCTCATCGACAGAAGCAAAGGAAGAAGATGCACTACCATCAGCAGGAGCAATCGTGCTAGCAGCTCCACGCCAGTTGCCTGCTAACGCTCCAGTACTAGGTCGTAGGTACCCTCTCAGGGTGCGCTACAAGCCTGGTAAGCGCGGGGATTTTTGGATATTCCAAAAACCAGACTAGATGAACGTTATAGTTGCTGCAGACTCTGATGAGCCGACGTGGTACAAGGAGGCCATGGCTGCACCAGATGGAGCAGATTGGGCGCAAGCTGTGCAGCAGGAGATACAATCGCAGCTTAACAACGGCACTTGGGAGCTGCCTGATCGTCCACCTCGACGTAAGGTGATCAAATGCAAGTGGGTGTTCAAGAAGAAGAGGGGAGCAGATGGCAACATGGAGGAGTACAAGGCAAGGCTGGTCGCGAAGGGGTCCTTGTAGCAAGAAGGTATCAACTAGATGGAATCTTTTGCTCCTATTGCAAAGTTTGCCTCTGTGCGTATGCTCATTTCCTATGTAGTAGCAGAGGACTTCAAGGTCTGGAACTGGAGGAGAGAGGGAACCTTGGAGTAGCGAGCATGTGGGACTAGAAGGGCATCACTTATCCTAAAGAATAGTTGTTGAATCACTCAAAATGATGGAGTACATATAAAGCTAGAGCATGGACAAGTCAGCCCTCTCACAAGCTTCACCACTTAGCCATGGAGGCTAAGGCTCACACACTAGAGTCCATAATCTCACACAAAGGTAGAAATCAGCATAGCAATCAGGCTGACCACTCAAACACAATCTAGAGAGCTAGATAATGCTCTCATGGCACACTCCTAGTGGTCACATAACCCACAATCCCATGGAGAACCGCCATGTGTCCATGAATAGGTTACAAGGATCTCACGTCACCTTAAAAGTAAAGAGAGGTACCTTTTTCCTAGTCAGTACACTCTGACAAGGCAACGCAAGAATCATGGAGCCATCGCCCATGGTCACACGGATATCGGCGGTTGATGACCCCGAAAAGTTTGAAAATTCATATCTCGCAATCTGACTGTTGGATCCCCTTGAAACTTGGGCCATAAACATTTTGCGACCTGATGTTTCCATTTGTGAAGTTGGATTGACAATTGGAGCAGGCAAGTGGTGGTTTCCTTGCTCCTGTGGACTTGAAACTAAGGCAGATGGCTCGTTTCCCAATACACCGCAGTAGAGGTGGTAGCGAGGAAGATGCCAGAGAAAGATGCAACAGATGCAAGTTCATCTAAAACTGTAGCGCTGGCATATGAGGAGTGGAAGAAGCAGGACAGGCAGGCCTACAGGCTACTTGTTAACACCATCTCCAACCCGTATCTTCAGTACGTGAGTGACAAGGCTACTACAAAAGAGGGGTGGGACACGTTGTGCAAGAAGTATATGAGCAAGGATCCTGCATTCCTCATGCTTTTTGAGGAGAATTCTCAGATAAGGTCCTTCATTCTTGGGTTGCCTTGTCAGAGTGTGCTTACAAGAGAAAAAGTACCTTACCTTACTTTTTAGGTGAGTTGAGATCCTTGTGTGCTAGCTATGGACACATGGCGATTCTCCATAGGATTGTGGGTTATGTGACCACTAGAAGTGTGCCATGAGAGTATTTTATAGCTCTCTAGCTTGTGTGTGAGTGGTCAGCCTGATTGCTAGGCTGATTTCCCCCCTTGTGTGAGATTATGGACTCTAGTGTGTGAGCCTTAGCCTCCATACCTAAGTGGTGTAGCTTGAGTGGGGGTTGACTTGCCCAAGCTCTAGCTCTATATGTACTCCATCATTTTGAGTGATTAAATAACCATTCTTCAGGAAAAGTGATGCCCTTCCAGTCACACATGCTTGCTGCTGCAAGACTCCCTCTCTCTTCCACTTCTAGCACTTGGTATCAAAGCCAGGTTCTGCCACTTTCATCCAGTACAGGCTGTTACTTTGTCAGTGACGGGTTGAGGTAAAACCTTCAGCCGATTTAACGATCAGCCACAAGATCAAGTTCAAAAGACATGCTTGCCAATGAGCCCAATATCGTGAAGATCCAAAATTCAGATTGAGAGTTATGCTCAAAATGAGGTCGACCAGGGCTATACTCTTCTCTCTGAGCAAGACTGTCGCCCTATGATGACCATAACTCTCTCGTTTCTTTGTCAAATTTAAAACGTGGCATGTACGAATTGAAGTATTTTTCCTAAGCTTTCTATTGGTCCAAAACAATTTGCATTCCATTGGTACGTTTGGGAGAAACAGCATTTACAAGCTGGCTAGTGTGACCTCAAGTAGGAGCATAATCACACCCTGTTTTCAAGAGGGCATATCTTTCACAATCCCTTGTTGATGACCCTGTTTTATGGTTTGATCTGACAGAATTTGACCTGAATTTTCCAGTGGTGGGCTATGTTTTTCAAAAGTCCCAGTGTCTTGGCCTCTATAGATCATTTTCTATCTGACGTATTTATGGCAAAAGCAGCAGCAGAAGCAGGGGTAACGCCGTCACTCAAGGGCAGTGCTCAGTATCACCAAGGCTCAAAATGGCAGCAGCGGGCGTGGTAACAGCAGCCCAGTCCTTGGAGAGGCTGGAAGGACGTGCCAACTTCATGTTTTGGGAGATCCGGACCCGCCTCCTTTGGAAGAGAGGGGCTTGTGGGAGGTGGTGAGCGGTGATGAGGACGCTCCTCCACATGCAAAAGACATCACCGCAACGGAGGTGGTTGCGGGGAAGATGCCGCAGAAAGGTGGAGCAGATGCAAGTCCATCTATAACTGCAGCGGCAGCATATGAGAAGTGGAAGAAGGACAGGCAGTCTTACAGGCTGCTTGTCAATACCATCTCCAACCCGCATCTTCAGTGTTGGAACATGAGGAGAGAGGGAGCCTTGGAGCAGCGAGCATGTGTGATTGGAAGGGCATCACTTGTGCTGAAGAATGGTTGTTCAATCACTCAAAATGATGGAGTACATATAGAGCTAGAGCTTGGGCAAGTCAGCCCTCTCACAAGCCACACCACTTAGCCATGGAGGCTAAGGCTCACACACTAAAGTCCATAATCTCACACAAGCGATGAAATCAGCCTAGCAATCAGGCTGACCACTCACAAACGACCTAGAGAGCTAGAAAATGCTCTCATGGCACTCTCCTAGTGGTCACATAACCCACAAACCCATGGAGAATCGCCATGTGTCCATGGCTAGCACACAAGGATCTCACCTCACCTAAAAAGTAAGGAAAGGTACCTTTATCCTAGTCAGCACACTCTGACAAGGCAATCCTAAGACCAAGGACCTTNAGGACCTTCTTGGATATTTCTCCCATCAGATCTTGACCCTCGACCTCTCGCCTTTTTCTTTTCTTAGGCTAAGGCATGGAGCCATCACCCATGCCCACCCAGACATCGACGGTCCATGACCCCCGAAACTTCGAAAATTCATATTTCCCAATCCGACCGTTGGATCGGCCTCAAACTTGGACCGTAGACATTTTGCCACTTGATCTTTCCAATGGAGAAGTTGGATTGGCGATCGGAGCAGGCATCTGGTACTTTCCTGGAACTTGCTCCTATGGACCTGAAACTGAGCCAGATGGCTCCTTTCCCAACAATCTCCCACTTTGCCGCAGTCAGAGTGGGCTGAGTACACATGCCTTCATGCAAAACTGCTGCTTCTCACGGGTCACTGGCTTGGTGCAGAAATCAGCGACCTGCTTGCTGGTTGGAGTAAACTCCAGCTTGATAGCACCCTCCTGCACCATGTGCCTGATGAAATGATATGCGATATCAATGATGAAATGATATGCTCATTATTCTTGGCGAGTGCGATTGCGCTCTGGTTGTCGACGCGCAGAAAAACTGGAATTGCTGTACTCCCACTCATCTCTGCCATGAGACGTTGGAGCCAAACTGCTTCCTTGGCTCCAAAAGCTCAGAGATACGTACTCACCTTCTGTACTCGAGGTGGCCACGACCACCTGTCGCTTGCTGCACCAGCTGATGGCTCCACCATTCATGAGGAACACATGTCCAGAGATGGACTTGCGGTCCTCAGGGTTTGAAGCCCAATCTGCGTCTGTGTAGCCGATGATGCTGTTGTCATTGCCGTTGTAGGTGATGCCGATGTTGATGGTTCCAGCAAGGTAGCGGAAGATCCGCTTCACTGCCTTCTGGTGCTCCGGTCTGGGATTAGCCATGTGCTAGCTCACAGCGCTCACAGCCTGTGCGCGGTCCGGCCTGGTTGCCACCATCAGGTACATGAGACTACCGACGGCGCTCTGGAACTTCTGCCGCTCAGCTGCATTTGCTTCTCCATTGAAGCTCACGAGGTACTGCCGCGTGTGCAGTGGCGTGCCGATGGGTTTGGCCTCTGCCATGCCAAACCGCTGCAAAACATCCTTAATGTATCGGCTCTGCTGCAGCGAGAGAGAGCGTGTCTTGCGGTCACACGTGATCTGGATACTGAGGAAGTATGATGCCTCCCCGAGATCAGACATCTGGAAGCACTCCTGCATAGCTTCCTTGAACTCCTGTAGTGCAGACATGCTGTTGGAAAGGAGGAGCATGTCATCCACATAGACAATGATGATGAGGATCTGATGCTCATGCTGCCAGCGATACACACTGTAGTCACACTCGCTGCGCTCAAACCCCATGCAATGCAACGCCGCATCCAACTTCTAGTTCCAAGCACGCGACGCTTGCTTGAGGCCGTACAGCGACTTCTGCAGCTTGCAGACCAGGTGCTCCTGGCCATCCATGACGAACCCCTCCGGCCGCTCCATGTAGATCTCCTCCAAGTCACCATTCAAGAATGCCGTCTTGACATCCATGTGGTGAACCTCGAAGTCCTCAGCTGCTGCATAAGAGAGGAGCGTGCGCACAGAGGCAAACTTTGCAACAGGGGCAAAAGTTTCTGTGTAGTCGATGCCCTCCTGCTGCGGGTAGCCCTTGGCANGAGGAGAGAGGGAGCCTTGGAGCAGCGAGCATGTGTGATTGGAAGGGCATCACTTGTGCTGAAGAATGGTTGTTCAATCACTCAAAATGATGGAGTACATATAGAGCTAGAGCTTGGGCAAGTCAGCCCTCTCACAAGCCACACCACTTAGCCATGGAGGCTAAGGCTCACACACTAAAGTCCATAATCTCACACAAGCGATGAAATCAGCCTAGCAATCAGGCTGACCACTCACAAACGACCTAGAGAGCTAGAAAATGCTCTCATGGCACTCTCCTAGTGGTCACATAACCCACAAACCCATGGAGAATCGCCATGTGTCCATGGCTAGCACACAAGGATCTCACCTCACCTAAAAAGTAAGGAAAGGTACCTTTATCCTAGTCAGCACACTCTGACAAGGCAATCCTAAGACCAAGGACCTTCTTGGATATTTCTCCCATCAGATCTTGACCCTCGACCTCTCGCCTTTTTCTTTTCTTAGGCTAAGGCATGGAGCCATCACCCATGCCCACCCAGACATCGACGGTCCATGACCCCCGAAACTTCGAAAATTCATATTTCCCAATCCGACCGTTGGATCGGCCTCAAACTTGGACCGTAGACATTTTGCCACTTGATCTTTCCAATGGAGAAGTTGGATTGGCGATCGGAGCAGGCATCTGGTACTTTCCTGGAACTTGCTCCTATGGACCTGAAACTGAGCCAGATGGCTCCTTTCCCAACAATCTCCCACTTTGCCGCAGTCAGAGTGGGCTGAGTACACATGCCTTCATGCAAAACTGCTGCTTCTCACGGGTCACTGGCTTGGTGCAGAAATCAGCGACCTGCTTGCTGGTTGGAGTAAACTCCAGCTTGATAGCACCCTCCTGCACCATGTGCCTGATGAAATGATATGCGATATCAATG
>SZWC01001084.1:0-83201 GCA_023375785.1 Penium margaritaceum | reverse complement strand
CGCACAGAGGCAAACTTTGCAACAGGGGCAAAAGTTTCTGTGTAGTCGATGCCCTCCTGCTGCGAGTAGCCCTTGGCGACCAGCCTCGCCTTGTACTTTTCCAGGTTACCATCTGCTCCCCGCTTCTTCTTGAACACCCACTTGCACTTGATCACCTTACGTCCTGGTGGACGCTCATTCAGCTCCCACGTGCCGTTGTCCAGCTGCGACTGTATCTCCTGCTGCACGGCTTGCGCCCAATCTGCTGCATCCGGTGCAGCCATGGCCTCCTTGTATGATGTTGGCTCATCTGAATCTGCTGCAACTGCGACGTTCATCTGTTCTGGTTTTTGGAGCATCCAGAAATGGCCGCGCTCACCAGGCTTGTAACGCACCCTAAGAGGGTACTTGCGACCTGGTGCTGGAGCGTTAGCGGGCGGCTGGCGCGGTGCTGCTGGCACAACTGGTGGTGCTACATCTCCCTCCTCTGCTTCTGTCGATGAGGCTGCTATATCTGCAACATCAGACATGGGAGAGTAGAGTGATTCTCCCACTGTCACAGTAGAAGAAGGATCGGGAGAAACTGGGTCAGGAAGAATTTCTACTCTCTCTGTCTCGTCAGCTGCTGGTTCTGCTGCCTCTTCACACACGATGTTGGTGCCGATGACGTTACTCTCATTGAAGACGACATCCCTGGAGATGATGACGCGGCATGTATCCCTCTCATAGAGGCGATACCCCTTGCTTGCCACGTCGTAGCCAATCATTAGCATCTATGCACCATTCGCATCCCACTTTTGCCGCTTCTCCTTTGGCACGTGCATGTGCGCCAAGCTGCCAAACGCGCGAAGATGACCTACGCTCGGCTTCTTGCCAAACCACGCCTCGTACGGCGTCATCTGCTCTAGCGCCTTAGTTGGACTGCGGTTCTTCATGTAGACCGCAGTGCTAACAGCTTCAACCCAGAAGTCGTAGGCCAGCCGGGCCGCGTGTAGCATGGAGCGCGCCGACTCCACAATGGTACGGTTGGCGCGTTCTGCTACCCCGTTTTGCTGCGGTGAGTACGGCTCGGTATGCTACGCCTTGATGCCAGCTGCTGGGAGGTAGTCCTGGATCTCCTTGCTTAGGTATTCTCCACCGCGATCGCTGCGCAACGCCTTGATCTTCTTACCAGTCTGGTTCTCCACCATGGCCTTGAACTCCTTGAACCTGTCAAAGCACTGGTCCTTGGAGGAAAGGAAGTACACAGCAGGGTAACGGCTGAAATCATCAATGAAGGTGAGAAAATACCTAGAGCCTCCAAAGCTCTGGGTCTGCATCGGTCCGCACAAGTCCGTGTGGACCAGCTCCAACACCTCTTTTGCATGCTCCCCTGCTCCAGAGAACGCCTCGCGATGCTGCTTCCCCTCGAAATAGCGGATACATAACTGCTGCTCAAAGTTAGAGATGGTAGGCAGGTCACGCGCCATCTGCTTTGCTTGAAGCTGCTGCAAGGCGCGCATGCCGATGTGGCCGTAGCGAGCATGCCAGATCTCGCCATCTGTCGCCTGCACCACTGCTGCAAGACTCTGCTCACGCGGGATCTTGGTCGCCCCCAGCAGGAGGTACATGTCGCCCTCCTTCACCGACTTGGCCAACTCCTCTCCTGTTTCCTTGTTGAGGATGTAGCCATAGTCATCATCGAAGACAACGCGCAGTCCTGGGTTGGTGAGAGAGGACACTGAGAGAAGGTTTAACGCAGCATCAGGTACATACAGCACGCCATGGAAAACTCCCACTTCAATGCCACGTGGGGTCTCCAACCACATCTCCACAATCCCAATCCCCTCAGCATACACCACCCGATCATCACCCAAAGCAATCGGACGGGGGGGAATGGAGAGCAGCTGCGTGAACCACTCCTTGTGGTGCGTCAGACTCTTGGTACACCCCGAGTCCTTGTACCATGCCAGATCCGCCTTTTCCTTCTGCGACATGTCAGACTTCGCCATGAAGAGGCAGTCGCGCACCTCCTTGGCAACGTTCATGTTGCCAAAATGGCGCACACCAGTCTGGTTCTGCTGCTGCTGGTGCTGCTGGCGTTGGTATGACTGCTCCTGCTGTTGCTGTGCGAGATTGCTGCCTTTGCTGCTGCTGCTGTTGCTGCTCCTTCTGGTCCCTCTTGAACTTGAAGCACTCTTTCTTGTAGTGCTCCTCTTTCTGGCAATAGTGGCACTTGCCCTTCTTCTTGCCTCTCTGCTGCCCGGACTGCTGCTGCTGCTGGTTGCGTGAGCCCATGGCCATGAAAGCTGCTTCACTGCTGCTGACGCCATTGCGCTTTGCTGCATTGCGACGCAATTCCACCTGCACCAGGTGTGTGTAGATGAAGTCGAGGTTGAGAGTTGGCTGGCACTCCAGCGTCTCTTGCACCGTGTTGTAGCTGGTTGGGAGTCCCCTCAGCAAGAGGAGGATGAAGCGCGTCTCTTCCACAGGGTTTCCGGTCGCTCTCAGCTGCTTCGCCAGCTCCTTTGCCCTGTCCAGATACGCCTCCATCCCTTCACCAACCTGCATTTTCAGCGCCATCATCTTTTCGTCCAAAAGTATGAGGAATGCAGGATCCTTGCTCTCATACTTCTTGCACAACGTGTCCCATCCCTCCTTTGCAGTAGCCTTGTCACTTACGTACTGAAGATGCGGGTTGGAGATGGTGTTGACGAGCAGCCTGTAGGCCTGCCTGTCCTTCTTCTTCCAATCCTCGTACGTCGCTCATACAACTGCAGAAGAACCCGCATCAGCTCCACCCTTTTGCGGCGTCTTCCCCGCCACCACGTGCGCTGCGGTAATGCCTTTTGCGTGTGGAACTGGAGCCGGCTCATCGCCGCTCACCACCTCCCACAAACCCCTCTCCTCCAAAAGGAGGCGGGTACTGATCTTCCAAAACGTGAAGTTGGCGTGTCCCACCAGCCTCTCCAAAGGCTAGGCTGCTGTCACAATGCTAGCTGGTGCCATTTTGAGCCTTTGTGATGCTCAGCGCTGCCCTTGGATGGCGGCGCTACCTCTGCTTTTGCTGCTGCTTCTGCCAGAAAATCTGTCTGATAAAAAACGGACTGTAGGTGCCAGCAGACTGGGAATTTTGAAAAACAGAGCCCACCACTGGAACATTCAGCTCAAAACATTTCAGATCGGCCCATAAAACAGGGTCATCAACAGGGGATTTTGAAAGACATGCCCTCTTGAAAACAGGGTATGTTCCTTCTCCTACTCCAACTCAGACCAGCCAGCTTGTAAACGGCGTTTCTCCCAAACGAATCAATGCATTGCAAATATTTTTGCACCAATGGAAAGCTTAGGAAAAAAACTACAATTTGCATGTGCCACTTTTTAAACTTGACAGAGAAACAAGAGAGTTATGGTCATCACAAGGCGACAATCTTACTCATAGAGAAGAGTGTAGCCCTGGCCGACCTCGTTTTGAGCATAACTCTCAATCCGACCGTTGGATCTTTGTGATCTTGGGCTCATTGGAAAGCTTGTTGCTTGAAGATCCAGTGGTTGATCGTTAAATCCGGTGAAAGTTTTACCCCAACCCGTCACTCTCAAAGTGACGGCCTGTGCTGGCTAAACGTGGCAGAACTTGGCTCTGATACCAAATGTTGGAACATGAGGAGAGAGGGAGCCTTGGAGCAGCGAGCATGTGTGATTGGAAGGGCATTACTTGTGCTGAAGAATGGTAGTTCAATCACTCAAAATGATGGAGTACATATAGAGCTAGACCTTGGGCAAGTCAGCCCTCTCACAAGCCACACCAGTTAGCCATGGAGGCTAAGGCTCACACACTAGAGTCCATAATCTCACACAAGGGAGGAAATCAGCCTAGCAATCAGGCTGACCACTCACACACGACCTAGAGAGCTAGAAAATAATCTCATGGCATACTCCTAGTGGTAACATAACCCACAAACCCATGAAGAATCGCCATGTGTCCATGGCTAGCACACAAGGATCTCACCTCACCTAAAAAGTAAGGACAGGTACCTTTATCCTAGTCAGCACACTCTGACAAGGCAATCCTAAGACCAAGGACCTTTTTGGATATTTCTCCCATCAGGTCTTGACCCTGGACCTCTTGCCTTTTTCTTTTCTTAGGCTAAGGCATGGAGCCATCACCCATGCCCACCCAGACATCGACGGTCCATGACCCCCTAAACTTCGAAAATTCATATCTCCCAATCCGACCGTTGGATCGGCCTCAAACTTCGACCGTAGAGATTTTGGCACCTGATCTTTCTTATGGTGAAGTTGGATTGGCGATCGGAGCAGGCATCTGGTTTTTTCCTGGAACTTGCTCCTATGGACCTCAAACTGAGCCAGATGGCTCCTTTCCCAACATTCAGTACGTGAGTGAGAAGGCTACTGCGAAAGAGGAGTGGGACACGTTGTACAAGAAGTATGAGAGCAAGGATCTTGTGATCCTCATGCTTTTGGAGGAGAAGATGATGGCGTTGAAAATGCGGGGTGGCGAAGGGATGGAAGTGTACTTGGACAGGGGAAAGGAGTTGGCAAAGCAGCTTAAAGCGGCTAGCAACCCTGTGGAAGACACGCGGTTCGTCCTTCTCTTGCTGAGGGGACTCCCAACGAGCTATGATACGGTATGAGAGACGGACTGCTAGCCATCTCTCGACCTCGACTTCATCTGTAGGCACCTCGTGTAGGTAGAACTGCGTCGCAATATAGCAAAGCGCAATGGCGGTAGCAGTAGCAGTGAAGCAGCTTTCATGGCCAAGGGCTCACACAACCAGCAGCAGCGGCACTCTAGGCAGTAGAGAGGCAAGATGAAAGGCAAATGCCAAGTGCTTCAAGTTCAAGAGGAACCAGAAGGAGTAGCAGCAGCAGCAAAAACATCAGTCTCCACAGGAACAACAGCAGCAGTCACAATAACGTTAGCAGCAGACATAACAATAGCAGCAGAACCAGACCGGCGTGCGCCATTTTGACAACATGAATGTGGCCAAGGAGGTGCGGGACCGCCTCTTCATGGCAAAGTCTGACATGTTGTAGACGGAAGAGGCGGATGTGGCGTGGTACAAGGACTCTGGGTGTACCAAGAACCTGATGCACCACAAGGAGTAGTTTATGCAACTGCTCTCCATTCCCCCTCGTCCGATTGCTTTGGGTGAAGATCGGGTGGTGTATGCTGAGGGGATTAGGATTGTGGAGATGTGGTTGGAGACCCCGCATGGCATTGAAGTGGGAGTGTTCCATGGCTTGCTGTATGTACCTGATGTTGCGTTCAACTTTCTCTCAGTGTCCTCTCTTACCAACACAAGACTGTCAGTCGTCTTTGACAACGACTATGGCTACATCCTCGACAAGGAAACTGGAGAAGAGTTGGCCTGGTTTGTAAATGAAGGCAATATCTACCGCCTGCTAGGGGGGACCAAGATCCCGCGCGAGCAGAGTCTTCCAGCAGTGGTGCAGGCCACAGATGGTGAAATCTGGCATGCACGCTACGGCCACATCGGCATGCGTGCCTGGGAGCAACTTCAAATGAAGCAGATGGTGCGTGACTTACCCACCATCTTTAACTTTGAGCAGCATTGTACATCGGCTGTTTGGAGGGGAAGCAGCATTGCGAGGCGTTCTCTGGAGCAGGAGAGCATACAAACGAGGTGGTGGAGCTGGTCTACACAGACTTGTGTGGCCTGATGCAGATCCAGACATTTGGTGGCTCTAGGTATTTTCTTACCTTCATTGATGATTTCAGCCGTTACAGTGCTGTGTACATCCTTTCTTCCTAGGACCAGTGCTTTGACAGCTTCATGGCCATGGTGGAGAACAAGACTGGCAAGAAAGTCTAGGCATTGTGCAACAAACGCAGTGGAGAGTACCTGAGCAAGGAGTTCCACGACTACCTCACAGCAGCAGGCATGAAGGCGCAACGCAACTGCCATACTCGTCGCAGCAGAACGGCGTAGCAGAACTTTCCAAGCGCAAAAACGGTTAGTCGGCGCACTCCATGCTATACGCGGCTCGGCTCACCTACAACTTTTGGGCCGAAGCAGTAAGCACTACGGTGTACATCAAGAACCACAGTCCAAGTAAGGCCTTGGAGCAGATGACACCGTACGAGGCGTGATTCGGAAACAAGGTGAGCGTGGATCATCTTCGCGCGTTTGGCAGCTTGGTGCACATGCACGTCCCAAAGGAGAAGCGGCAAAAATGGGACGCAAGATCGCACAAATGCTGATGATCGGCTATGACATGGCAAGCAAGGCGTATTGACTCTACGAGAGGGATACGGGCCACGTCATCATCTCAAGGGATGTCGTCTTCAACGAGAGCAACTTCATCGGTACCAACATTGTATGTGAAGAGGCGGCAGAAGCAACAGCTGACGAGGCAGTGGGAGCAGACATTCTCCCTGATCCCGTGTCACCTGACCCTTCTTCTACTGTGATAGTGGGAGAAGCACTCTATTCTCTGATGTCTGATGCAACAGATACAGCGACCTCATCGGCAGAAGCAGAGGAAGAAGATGAACCACCATCAAAAGAAGCAGTTGTGCCAGTAGCACCGTGCCAGCCGCCTGCTAATGCTCAAGCACCAAGTCAGAGGTACCCTCACAGGGTGTGCTACAAGCCTGGTGAGCCTGGGCATTTCTGGATGCTCCAGAAACCAGACCAGATCAGCGTCGGAGTTGCAGCGGACTCTGATGAGCCGACGTTGCACAAGGAGGCCATGGCGGCATGAGATGTAGCGGATTAAGCGCAAGCTGTGCAACAGGAGATACAGTCGCAACTCGACAATAGTACGTGGGAGCTGACAAAGCGTCCACGTGGACGTAAGGTGATCAAATGCAAGTGGGTGTTCAAGAAGGAGCGGGGAGCAGATGGCAATTTGGAGAAGTACAAGGCAAGGCTGGTTGCTAAGGGCTACTCGCACTAGGAAGGCATCGACTACACGGAAACCTTTACTCCTATTACAAAGATTCCCTTTGTGCGTACGTTCCTTTCCTAGGCAGCATCAGAGGAATTTGACGTCCATCACATGGAAGTCAAGACGGCGTTCCAGAACGGTGACCTGGAGGAGGAGATTTACATGGAGCAACCGGAGGGGTTCGTCATGGATGGCCACGAGCACCTGGTTTGGAAGCTGCAGAAATCACTGTACGGCCTCAACCAAGCGTCGTGTGCTTGGAAGCAGAAGTTGGATGCGGCGTTGCACTGCATGGGGTTCGAGCGTAGCAAGTGTGACTATAGCGTGTATCGCTGGCAGCATGAGCATGAGATCCTCATCATCATCGTGTATGTGGATGACATGCTCCTCCTCTCCAACATGTCTGTATTGCAGGAATTCAAGGAGGCCATGGAGGAGCATTTCCAGATGTCTGATCTCAGGGAGGTATGATACTTCTTCGAAATCCAGATCACTCGTGACCGCAAATCATGCTCTTTCTCATTAAAACAGAGCCGCTACATCAAGGATGTCTTGGAGCGATTTGGCATGGCAGAGGCAAAACCCATCGGCATACAGCTCAAAACGTGGCACTCCCTCGTGAGCTTCAATGAAGAAGTGGACGACTTGAGCGGCAGAACTACCAGAGCCATGTCGATTGTCTCATGTACCTCATGGTTGCAACCAGGCCAGACCTAGTACACGCTGTTAACAGTGTGACTCAGCACATGGCAAACCCTGGACCTGAGCACCAGAAGGCAGTTAAGCAAATCTTCCACTACCTTGCTAGAACCATCAACATCGGCATCACCTACAACGGCAATGACAACAACATCATCGGCTACATAGACCAGATTGGGCTTCAAACCCTGAGGACCAGACGTCCATCTCTGGACATGTGTTCCTCATCAATGGTGGGGCCATCAGCTGGTGCAGCAAGCGACAGGTGGTCGTGGCCACCTCAAAAACTGAAGCTGAGTACGTCTGTCTCAGCTATGGAGCAAAGTAGTTTGACTTCAGCGTCTCATGGCGGAGATGAGTGGGAGTGCGGCAGTTCTAGTTTGTGTGCGCGTCGACAACCAGAGCGCAATCGCATTCGCCAAGAATCCTGAGCACCATGTACGCACTAAGCACATTAACATCGTAGATCACTTCATCAGGCATATGGTGCAAGAGGGTACTATCAAGCTAGAATTTACTCCAACGAGCAAGCAGGTCGCTGATTTCTGCACCAAGCTAGTGACCCGTGACAAGCAGCAGTTATGCATGAACGTATGTCGAATCAGCCCGCTCTGACTGCGGCAAAGTAAGAGATTATTGGAAAAAGAGCCATCTGAGTTAGTTTCACATCCACAACATCAACTTCCAAGAAACTACCGGATGCCTGCTCTGATTCTTAATCCAAATTCTACATTGGTAAGGTGAGGTGGCAAAATGTCTAAAGTCCAAATTTGAGGCCGATCCAATGATCAGATTAGGAGATATTAATTTTCAAAGTTTTCGGGATCATTGACCGCCGATATCCGGGTGACCATAGGCGATGGCTCCATTCCTTAGCCTGAGAAAAGAAAAAGGCAACAGGTCCAGGGTCAAGACCTGATGGGAGAAATATCCAAGAGGTCCTAGATTCTTGGGTTGCCTTGTCAGAGTATGCTGACTAGGAAAAAGGTACCTCTCCTTACTTTTTAGGTGAGGTGAGATTCTTGTGTGCTAGCCTTGGACACATGGCAATTCTCCATGGAATTGTGGGTTATGTGACCATTTTTTGTGTGCCATGAGAGCATTCTCTAGCTCTCTAGGTCGTGTGTGAGTGGTCAGCCTGATTGCTAGGCTGATTTCCTCCCTTGTATGAGATTATGGAATCTAGTGTGTGTGCCTTAGCCTCCATGGCTAAGTGGTGTGGCTTGTGAGAGGGCTGACTTACCCGAGCTGTAGCTGTATACATACTCCATCATTTTGAGTGATTGAATAACCATTCTTCAGCACAAGCGATGATCTTCAAGACCCACGTGCTCGCTGCTCCAAGGCTCCCTCTCTCCTCCAGTTTCAACATTTTTATTGCTTCCTCTGGTGGACAACTCTATGAGGTGTCGCAAAGGTAAGAACTGTACTCAATGATAGGCAACTGACAGGTTCTTATAGTCCTACAGCTAGCGTATAGGCTAGGCACGCAATGGCTCCTTGGATGAGCCACTTTGGGGGAAATCTGGATTGCATCATCCCCCCTACCTACATGGCACTCTTTGTGACCGCCAACTGGGGCTAACCTCCAGGAAGGATCTTGGAATGTTCTAAGATGTGTCTTGGAACCTTCTTGTCCCACTTTTGGTCAGAAAGAAAGCTAGTCACCGGGCTGGGATTGGACGTAGTGAGCTCTCGCTCCAGAGACAACTCTGGAACGTCTAAGTCACAAGGAGTTGTCGTAGGTAGTGTTTGCTGGCTATACTATCCAGATCAGACCAGATGGACTTGCTCCAAAGGAGTAGTGCATGCCTTGTCGATCTGGACCAGTTTTAGGGGACTTACTCAAAGGGAGCAGTGCATGCCTAGTCCGTCCTTTGCTTCTCCAAGTATCAACCATGGACAAGGAGCATCTCAGGTCAACAGATCATGCACTTGACAATTGGTATATTCTGCCAGTGAATCAAGGAGGTTATGGTACAAGGAGAGCATCTGTGCAGGCTAATACGACTGATTGTATTATTGATTTTGAGTTGTCCAAGGCTTCTGAGTCTAAGTCTCAAGCCTGTGGCTCTTTCTCTGACGAGTTACAAATGGAGCAAGCAACATCTCAGCAGAAGTAGAACCAGCAGGAGAAGTAGTAGCATGACAATGGCACACCAACAAGTATAATTCGGTGGAGCACGCATCCAAAGAAAGCCTCAGAACTGTACGATGCTGACTGCGGCTCATGGATCGGACTCAATTGGTTGCGCTTGGCCCAGGGACAGCTTATAGAAGAAGACACTGGAGAGCGTGCTCGCGTCCATTGAGGAAAAAAGGACATGAGTTCCGGTGGACAGGCCTCCAAATGTCCACGTAATGGGGTCAAAGTGGGTACTCTGGAAAGAGTTCAAGAAAGATGATTTTGTTGACAAGTACAAGGCAAGAGATATGGTGAAAGGATTTTCCCAGCGCACAGGCTCAGAGTACGAGGAGACTTTTGCGCCCGTTATCACATTTGCCTCCATAAGATCCATGTTGGACATTGCTACTACAAAAGACCTAGATGTCCACCAGATGGACGTCAAGACGACGTTCCTCTAGCGGAAGCTTGACAAAGAAGTGTTGATAGAAGTGCCTAAGGGAGTGAAAGTTCCAAAGGGTAAAGTATGCAAACTGGTCCCAAGGATGTAGTACAAGGAGATAGATGGCTTCATGATCGGGCTCACCTTCACGCACTACCAAAATGACCCTTGTGTCTAGGTGCGAGTGGATGAGGAAGCCTTGATACTGGTCGCACTGTACGTGGATGATCTTACATTTGCTCGTTGTCAGTAAAGCTGCATAACAAGCTAAAGTCATATCTTAGCAGCACATTCAAGATCAAGGACATGGGCCCTCTCGAGTTCTACATCAGGATAGTCGTGAATTGCTACCGGGCAGCAGGTACCATCGAACTCAACCAGACCAAGTACATTATGGAGGTCCTAAAGCGCTACAACATGGAAGACTGCAAGCCCATCAGCACGCCCATGACTACAGACATCAAGCTCTCTTCTTCCATGAGCACCAGCACAGGGATAGAGCGGTGTGCCATCAAAAAGATACCCTACCAGTCGAGCAAGTCCCCTAAATCTGGTCTAGACAGTATAGACAGCAAACATTACCTAGGACAACTTCTTGTGGTTTAGACGTTCTAGAGTTAGTCTCTGGAGCAAGAGGTTACTCCGTCAAACCTCGGCCCAGTGACTAGGGATCTTTGTGACAAAAGGGGGAAAGGAGGGTTGTGGACGATAACTCAGAACATTCCAAGGTTTTTCCTGGAGGGTTGCGCCACATGGCGGTCATAGAGAGCGCCATGTAGGCAAGGGGGATGATGCAATCTAGATAGCCCCCAAACTGGCTCATCCAAGGAGCCAATGTCTGCATAGGATAGAGGTTGGCTCTAAGATCATAAGAGTTGCATGTGGTTCATTACAGTTCTTAGCTTTGAGTTTAGTTTTGCTTGTCCAGCAAAAAGCAAACAATAAAGAGGAACTCGTTGGTCTAAGTCCCTTAGCTTGGTTTCAGGTTTTCCGGGAGTCGATCGTCAAATTTGGTGAAGGTATGACCCCAACACGCCACTCTCAAAGTGACGGCCTGTGCTTGCTGAAAGTGGCAGAACATGGCCTGATACCAAGTGTTGGATCTGGAGGAAAGAGGGAGTCTCGGAGCAGCAAGCGTGTCGCACTGGAAGCGCATCACTTTTGCTAAAGAATGATTGTCGAATCACTCAAAATGATGGAGTACATATAGAACTAGAGCTTGGGCAAGTCAGCCCTCTCACAAGCCACACCACTTAGTTATGGAGGCTAAGGCTAACAGACTAGAGTCCATAATCTCACACAAAACAGGAAATCAGCCTAGCAATCAGGTTGACCCCTCACACACAATCTAGAGAGCTAGGAAATGCTCTCATGGCACACTCTTAGTGGTCACATAACCCACTATCCCATGGAGAATTGCCATATTTCCATGGCTAGCACAGAAGGATCTCACCTCACCTAAAAAGTGAGGAGAGGTACCTTTTTCCTAGTCAGTTTACTCAGGATGAAGCAACCCAATAATCTAGGACCTTTTTGGATATTTCTCCCATCAGGTCTTGATCCTAGACCTCTTGCCTTTTTCTTTTCTAAGGCTAAATCATGGAGTCATTGCCCATAGTCATCCAAATATTGACAGTCAATGACTCTGAAAACTTTGAAAATTCATATCTCCTAATCTGACTATTGGATCGGCCTCAAACCTGGACCGTAGACATTTTTCCATCTGATCTTTCTAAAGGTGAAGTTGGATTGGCAATCAGATCAGGCATATGGTAGTTTCCATGAACTTGCTCTTGTGGACCTGAAACCTAGCCGGATGGTTCCTTTTCCAACAATCTTCCACTTTGCCGCTGTCAGAGTGGGCTGAGTCCACATGCCTTCATGCAGAACCACTGCCTCTCACGGGTCACTGTCTTGGAGTAGAAATCTGCGACCTTTTTGTTGGGTTGAGTAAACTCCACCTTGATTGGACCCTCTTGTACCATATGCCTGATGACGAGGTATGCGATGTCAATGTGCTGGTCCGTGCATGGTGGTTAGGATTCTTGGCGAGTGCAATTACGCTCTGGTTGTCGACGCACACAGGAACTAGAACAATTGCTCCCCCACTCATCTCCGCCATGAGACGCTGAAGCCAAACTACGTCCTTGGCTCCAAAGCTAAAAGAGACGTACTCAGCTTCCGTGCTTGAGGTAGCCATGACCACCTGCCACTTGCTGCACCGGATGATGGTCCAAACATTCATGAGGAACACATGTCAAGAGTTAGATTTGCGGTCCTTAGGGTTTGAAGCCCAATCTGCATTTGTATAGTTGATGATGTTGTCGTTGCCATTGTAGGTGATGCCGATGTTGATGGTTCTAGAAAGGTAGCAGAGAATCTTCTTCATTGCCTTCTGCTGCTCAGGTCCGGTTTTTGCCATGTGTTTGCTCACAACGCTAACAGCCAGTGCGAGGATCGGCCTGGTTGCAATCATCATGTACATGAGGCTGCCGGCGGTGCTCTGGTACTTCTGCCGCTCAGCTGCATGCGCTTCTATATTAAAGCTCACGAGGTACTGCTGCGTCTCCAGCGGCGTACCATGGGTTTGGCCTCTGCCATGCCGAACCGCTGTAAGACATCCTTGATGTAGGGGCTCTGCTCCAACGAGAAAGAGCGTGATATGCGGTCACGCACGATCTGGATGCCGAGGAAGTATGATACCTCCCCGAGATCAGACATCTAGAAGCGTTCTTGCATGGCCCCCTTGAACTCCTGCGGTGCAAACATGCTGTTGGAAAGGACGAGCATATCAACCACAAAGACAATGATGATGAGCACCTCATGACCATGCTGCCAACGATAGACACTGTAGTCACACTTACTATGCTCAAACCCCATGTACTATTGTGCCGCATCTAACTTCAGGTTCCAAGTACGCGACGCTTGCTTGAGGCCATACATCGACTTTTGCAGCTTGCAAACCAGGTACTCCTGGCCCTCCATGACGAACCCCTCTAGCTGCTCCATGTAAATCTCCGCCTCCAAGTCATCGTTCAAGAATGTCGTCTTGACATTCATGTGATGAATCTCGAAGTCCTCAGCTGCAACATAAGAAAGGAGCGTGTACACAGAGGCACACTTTGCAACAGGAGCAAAGGTTTCCGTGTAGTCGATGCCTTCCTGCTACGAGTAGCCCCTACACCTAGACTTACCTTGTACTTTTCCAGGTTGCCATCCGCTCCCCACCTCTTCTTGAACACCCACTTGCACTTGATTACCTTGCGTCCGGGTGGACGCTCAGTCAGCTCCCACGTACCGTTGTCGAGCTGCCACTGTATCTCGTGCTCCACAGCTTGCGCCCAATCTGCTACATCCGGTGTACCCATGGCCTCCTTGTATGAAGTCCGCTCATTAGAGTCTGCTGCAACTGCGAAGTTCATCTGGTCTGGTTTCGGGAGCATCCAGAAATGCCCGCGCTCACGAGGCTTCTAGCGCATCCGGAGAGGGTACCTACGACCTGGTGCTTGAGCGTTTGCAGGGTACTTGCGCGGTGCTGCTGGCACCACTAATCCTGCTGATGGTAGTACATCTTCTTCCTCTACTTCTGCCAATAAGGCCACTATATCTGCTGCATCAGACATGGCAGAATAGTCTGGTTCTCCCGCTCTCATAGTATATGAAGGATCAAGAGAGACGGGGTGCTCCTACTACTTTGTTAGCTGCTGGTTTTGGAACCTCTTTGCCGATGATGTTGGTGCAGATGACGTTACTTTCGTTGAAAATGACATCCCTGGAGATGATGACGTAGCCTGTATCCCTCTTGTACAATTGATACGCCTTGCTTGCCACGTCATAGGCGATCATCAGCATCTGCGCACTCTTCGCGTCCCATTTCTGCTGTTTCTCCTTGGAGACGTGCATGTGCGCCAAGCACAGCCGCGTGCAGCATAGAGTGCACCGACTCAACGATGGTGCGATTGGCGCATTCTGCTACGCCGTTCTGCTGGGGCAAGTATGGCGCGGTGCGCTCCGCCTTGATGTCTGCTACTGCGAGGTAGTCCTGCAACTCCTTGCTCAGGTATTCTCCATCGCGGTCGCTACGCACGCCTTGATTTTCTTGCCTATCTGGTCCTCCACCATGGCCTTGAACTCCTTGAACCTGTCGAAGCACAGGTCTTACAAGGAAAGGAAGTACACAGCATTGTAACGGCTGAAATCATCAATGAAGGTGAGAAAACATCTAGAGCCTCCAAACCTGTGGGTTTGCATCGGGCCATACAAGTTTGTGTGGACCAGCTCCAGCACCTCCTCCGCGTGCTCCCCTGCTCCAGAGAACGCCTCATGATGCTCCTTCCCCTGCAAACAGTCGATGCATGATTACTGCTCAAAGTTAGAGATTGTGGGCAAGTCACGCACCATCTGCTTTGTTTGAAGTTGCTGCAAGGCGTGCATGCCGATGTGGCCGTAGCGCGCATGCCAGATTTTGCCATCTGTGGCTTACACCACTGGTACAAGACTCTACTCGCGCGGGATCTTGGTTGCCCCCAGCATGCATGACATGTCGCCTTCCTCCACCGACCTGGCCATTTTCTCTCTGGTTTCCTTCTCAAGGATGTAGCCAAAGTCATCGTCAAAGACAACTCGCATTCCTGTGTTGGTGAAAGAGGACTGTGAGACAAGATTGAATGCATGATAAGGTACGTATACCACGCCATGGAAAACTCCTACTTCAAGGCCATGCAGGGTCTCCAACCACATCTTCACAATCCTAATCTCCTCAGCATACACTACCCGATCATCACCCAAAGCAATCAGACGGGGGGAATGGAGAGCAGCTGCGTAAACCACTCCTTGTGGTACGTCAGACTCTTGGTACAACCGGAGTCCTTGTATCACACCAGATCTGCCTTTTTCTTCTGCGACATGTCAGACTTTGCAATAAAGAAGCAGTCGCGCATCTCCTATGTCACGTTCATGTTGCCAAAATGGCACACGCCGGTCTTGTTTTCCTACTGCTCCTCGTGCTCACGTTGTTGTGACTACTGCTATAATAGCTGTGGAGATTACTGCTTTTGCTACTATTGTTGCTGCTCTTCCTGCTCCCTCTTCAACTTGCAGCACTCTTTCTTGTAGTGCCCCTTTTTCTGGCAATAGTGGCATTTACTCTTCTTCTTGCCTCTCTGCTCCCTGGACTGCTGCTGTTATTGGTTGCATGAACTCATGGCTATGAAAGGTCCTTCATCACAGTTGCTGCTGCCATTGCACTTTGCGGCATTGCAACGCAGCTCTACTTGAACCACGTGCGTACAGATGAAGTCAAGGTCAAGAGTCGACTACACTCCAAAGTCTCTTGCATCGTGTCATAGGTCGTTGGGAGTCCCCTCAGCAAGAGAAGGACAAAGCGTATTTCTTCCACAGGGTTGTCGGCCGCTTTTAGCTCATTCGCCAACTCCTTTGCCTTGTGCAAGTACGCCTCCATCCCTTTGTCACCCTGTATTTCGAATGCCATCATCTTCTCCCTTGAAAGCATGAGGAATGCTGCATCTTTACTCCCATACATGTTGCACAACGTGTCTCATCCCTCTTTTGCAAAAGCCTTCTCACTCACATACTGAAGATGGGGGTTGGAGATGATGTTGACAAGCAGCTTGTTAACTTGCCTGTCCTTCTTCTTCCACTCCTCATATGCCGCCACCACCTCTGCTGTGGTGATGCCTTTTGCTTTAGAGGTGGAGCGCGCTCGTCACCGCTCACCACCTCTGACAAGCCCCTCTCCTCCAAAAGGAGGCGGGTATGAATCTTCCAAAACGTAATGTTGGCGCGTCCTTCCAGCCTCTCCAAGGGCTGGGCTGCTGCTACCAAGCCCGCTCCCGCCATTTTGAGCCTTGGTGATGCTCAGCGCTGCCCTTGAGTAGTGGCGCTACCCCTGCTTCTACTGCTGCTTATGTCAGAAATATGTCTGACATGTAATGGATTGTAGAAGCCAACAGGCTAGAGTTTCTGAAAAACCAACACTACCACTTGAAAATTCAGCTCGAAAGCTTTCAGATCGACCCATAAAATAGGGTCATCAACAAGGGATTTTGAAAGATATGCCCTCTTCAAAACAGGATATGCTTTTGATCCTACTCTTGCTCACACCAGCTAGCTTGTAAACAGCCTTTCTCCCAAACGTACAAAGGGAATGCAATTATTCTTGCTTCAATGGAAAGCTTAGGAAAGATACTTCAATTTTTTTGTGCTAATTTTTAAATTTGACAAAGAAACAAGAGAGTTATGGTCATCACAAGACGACAGTCTTACTCAGAGGGAAGAGCGTAGCCCTGGCCGACCTTCTTTCCAACATAACTCTCAGTCCAAACGTTGAATCTTGGCAATCGTGGTCTTTTTGGAAAGCTTGTCTCTTGAACTAGAAGATCTTGTAGTCGATCATCAAATTTGCTGAAGGTTTCATCCCAACCTGTCACTCTCAAAATGATGGCCTGTGCTGGCTGAAAGTGGCAGATCTTGGCTCGATACCAAATATTGGAGGAGAGAGGGAGCCTTGGAGCAGCAAGGATGTGGGACTGGAAGAACATTACTTGTGCTAAAGAATGGTTGTTGAATCACTCAAAATGATGGAGTACATATAGAGCTACAACGTTGGCACGTCAGCCCTCTCACAAGCCACACTACTTAGCCATGGAGACTAAGGCTCACACACTAGAGTCCATAATCTCACACAAGAGAGGAAATCACTCTAGCTATCAGGTTGACCACTCACTCACGACCTAGAGAGCTAGGAAATGCTCTCATGGTACACTCCTAGTGGTCACATAACCCAGAATCCCATGGAGAATCGCCATGTGTCCATGGCTAGCACACAAGGATCTCACCTCACCTAAAAAGTAAGGAGAGGTATTTTTTTCCTAGTCAGCAGACTTTGACAAGGCAACCGAAGAATCTAGGACCTTTTTGGATATATCTCCCATCAGGTCTTGACCCTGGACCTCTTGCCTTTTTTTTCTCAGGCTAAGGCATGGAGCCATCGCCCATGGTCACCCAGATATTGGCTGTCGATGACCTCGGAAACTTAAAAAATTCTTATATCCCAATCCGACCGTTGGATCGGCCTCAAACTTGGACGGTAGACATTTTGCCGCCTGATCTTTTCTAATAGTGAAGTCCGATTGACGATCGGTGCAGGCATCTGGTAGTTTCCTAGCACTTGCTCATATGGACCTAAAACCGAGCCGGATGCCTCCTTTCCCAATAATCTCCCACTTTGCCGCATTCTGAGTTGGCTGAGTCCACATGCCTTCATGTAAAACTGTTGGTTCTCACGGTTCACTTGCTTGGTGCAAAAGTGAGCAACCTCCTGGATGGTTGGGGTGAATTCCAGCTAGATAGTACCCTATCGAACCATGTGTCTAATGCAATGTCAATGTACTTGGTACGTGCATGGTGCTCAGGATTCTTGGTAAGTGCTATTGCGCTCTCGTTGTCAACGCGAACAGGAACTAGAACTACTACACTCCCACTCATCTCCGCCATGAGACGCTAAAGCCTAGTTGCTTCTTTCGTTCCAAAGCTGAGGAAGACGTACTCAATTTTCGTGCTTGAGGTGGCCACAACCACCTGGCGCTTGCTGCACCAACTGATGGCCCGGCATTCATGAGGAACACATGTCCAGAGATGGACTTGCGGTCCTCAAAATTGGAAGTCCAATTCGTGTTTGTGTAGGCGATGTTGCTGTTGTCATTGTCGTTGTAAGTGATGCGGATATTGATGGTTGCAACAAGGTAGCAGAAAATCCGCTTGATTGCCTTTTCATGCTCATGTCTGGGATCAGCTATGTGCTAGCTCCAGCGCTCACAGCGTGTGCGGGGTCCGGCCTGGTTGCCACGATCATGTAAATGAGACTATCGACGTCGCTCAGATAGTTTTATTGCTCAACTCTATTGGAGCTCACGAGGTACTGTCGCGTCTACAGCGGCGTAATGATGGGTTTTGCCTCTACTATGCCAAACCACTATAAAACATCCTTGATGTAGCGGCTCTGCTACAGCAAAAGAGAGCCTGATTTGCGGTTATACGTAATCGAGATGCCGAGGAAGTGTGACGGCTCTTCGAGATCAGACATCTGGAAGTGCTTCTACATGACCTCCATGAACTCTTGCAGTTTACACATGCTGTTTAAGAGGGGCATGTCATCCACATTCACAATGATCATGAGGATCTCATACCCATGGTACCAGCGATAGACGTAGTCAAACTCGCTACTCTCCAACCCAATGTACTACAATGCCGCATCCAATTTCTGGTTCCAAGCACACGACGCTTGCTTGAGGCTGTATAGCGACACGAACATGCAGCCCATGATCCTCCTCATGGCGCAACTTAAACGCTGGGATCCTCTGATCACCGTCTTTGGCAGTTGGAATGAGGAGGGTTTGACGTATGATGAAGTGTTTTGAGTACGTGCGCAACGAGGCCATGAGTTGCAGCGGTAGTGAGACTAACATTTCAACCTATGTTGCACAGTACGGTGGTCGTGGCAACAACTCCTCTTCTGGTTAGAGCAGCAGCGGAAGCGGTGGCGATGGAGGAAAAGGCAAAAGTGGCGGTAGAAACAGTTCAAAGCGTCCTAGGAAGTGCCATAACTGTGGGAGGCCTGGGCATTGGGCACGGGAGTGCATGGCTCCCAAGAAGGAAGACGGAGATAATGGTAGTAGACATGAGGACAAAGGAAAGGGTAAGAATGAGTTGACTAACATGATGGCTGAGAGCGTACCACAATCAAGGGAGCGGCACTGCTCAAGCGTCGAGCGTACGGGCTCGACTCTGGCACAAACCACCACTCTTCAAGGGAGAAGGATGGATTCATCTTCATTGGAGACACTGAACGTCGCTTCGGGTGTGCCAACGGAAGCCTTGTCCATGCACAAGGGGAGGGAGATAAGTTGATCAACATCAACGTGAACAGTGTTGAAAAAGACTTGAAGCAAAAGAATGTCCTCTACATAACGTCTTTTCCGGCAAACCTCTTGTCAGCGTCCAAAATCAAAGACCACGATATGACGGTCGTCTTCACGGAGGAGGAGGCTATGATAGTCAAGAAGGACATCAATATCTCCTATTCTGAGGAGAGTCTTGTCGCAGAGGTCCCAAGAGTTGATGCGCTCTACGTGCTGCAGACCAACCCCCTTGAACTTACAAATGAGGGATATGTGGCGGTTGAAGAGCCAAAGTTTTCAAAGCCTGATGGTGCACCTCAGGCCGTCACCATGACAGCCAACTCCACCGACACAGATGCTGAGCTGTGGCACAGGCAGTTTGGCCATGTGGCCGACAGCACACTGCAAGCTATGCAATAGCACGAAGTGATTCATGGGATGGAACGATGCAAGGCCAAGGATGAGGGAAAGTGTAAAAAGCTGTGTGAGCCATGCCTCCAAGGCAAGGCAAAGAGAAAGCCCTTTGAGCGTATGGGCAACATGCAGCAGCAATCTTGAACGTGATTTACGCTGATGTGTGCGGACCATTCTGCACCCCTTCGAATGGCGGCAGCACGTATTTCTTGACCTTCATCGATGACCACTATCGCAAGATGTGGATCTACTTCCTCAAGACAAAGGGAGAGCTCAAAGAGAAGCTATAAGAGTTTGTCGTGATGGTACAACGGCAGAGAAGCAAGAAGGTCAAGGCACTGCATACGGACAACCGTGGTGAGTACGAGGTGTACAAAGGCTAGTACAGCCAACACGACATCAACCACCAGACCACCACGCCTTAGATCCCCTCGAGCAATGGCATTGCCGAGCGGATGAACCAGACTATCGTCGGCATGACAGGAAGCATGCTCTTCGACGCCAATCTCCCACCTCGCTTCAAAGCTAAAGCTGCAGGAACTACTTGCTACCTTGTGAATCTCACTCCAGCAGCCGCGCTTGGAAGGTGTGGTAAGAAGCAGCAAGAGAAGAAGCTCAGGACGCCACATGAGGCTTGGTCAGGGAAGAAGCGAGATGCCTCACACTTGAGGGTCTTTGGCTCTACTACGTGGACAAAGGTCCAATCAGGAGAAGGAAGTGGCAAGCTAGATGCACGTGCTTGTAAGTGTGTAATGGTCGAATACGACACCGCACACAAGGTATACAGGCTGTGGGACCAAGCGGCTGGAAAGCTCATCAGGAGTCGAGATGTCGAGTTTGATGAAAGGACGCTCGACAAGGGAGAGTCGCTGGATCCTGTCCATGCTCCCAAATCAGGAGGGTAGGTTGTGTTGCTCGAGTCAGGTGATCAGGGACCAGAAAATTGGCAGATGGTGCCCGTGAAGAATGGTGCTCCAGAGAGATTGGCTATGCAGGCTAACACAGCGATAGACTCTGATACTGAATCTAAGTCCTTCGATGCCTCTGAGTCAAACTCTGAGGCCGGTGGCCCTTCGTCAAATAGTGGATCACTGGCACCGCACGAGCAACAACGCAATTAAGCCTTGAAGCACCACCAGCAACAGTCCAGCGTAGTACGCGCCAGAAGAAACCTCCATCCATGTAGGATGGTGAGAGTGCGGAATGGACCGGACTCAGCTGGTCATGCTTGGCTCAGGGAGAGAGTGTGACCGTAACGGAGGCTATGAACATGCTAGATGCGGCCAAGTGGAAGGAGGCAGTGAATAGCGAACTCGCATCTATTGAAAAAAAACGGAACATGGGTTCTGGTGGATAGGTCCTCAAATGCACACATGGTGGGATCAAAGTGGGTACCCCGGAAAATTTTCAAGCAGGATGGTACTATCAACAAGTACAAGACAAGAGTTGTGGCAAAGGGGTTCTCCCAGCGTGTAAGCTCAGAGTACGAGGGGACCTTCATACCCGACGTCACCTTTGACTCCAATAGATCCATGTTTGGCATCGCTGCTGCAAAAGATCTGGAGGTCAAGATGGATGTCAAGACAGTTATCCTCTACGGGAAGCTAGACAAAACAGTGCTGATGGAAGTGACGAAGGGAGTGAAAGCTTCAGAAGGCAAAGTTTGCAAATTGGTCAAAGCACTCTACGGACTGAAACAGGCTCCAAGGATGTGGTACAAGGAGATGGACGGCTTTATGGCCGGACTTACCTTCACGCACTGCCAGAATGACCCTAGTGTCTATGTGCGGGAGGATGAGCAAGGCTTGATACTGGTTGTATTATACGTGGATGACCTGATCATCCGCTCGTCATCGATCGAGCTGTTGAACAAGCTGAAGACATATTTCAGCAACAGGTTAAAGATGAAGAACATGGGTCTACTCGAGTTCTACCTCGCGACAGTCGTCCACCGCAATCGAGCAGCAGACACCATCGAGCTGAACCAGACCAAGTACATCATGGAAGTCCTCAAGCGCTACAACATGGAGGACTGCAAGCCCATCCGCACACCCATGACAATAGGCATCAAGCTCTCCTCTTCCATGAGTCCAAGTACGATGCAGACCGACGTGAGATGGAGAACATTCTCTACCAGTCTGCTATTAGTAGCCTCATGTATGCCATGGTAGGAACACGCCCTGACATTTACTATGCTGTGGGACATGTGAGTAGATTTATGGCCAATCCAAGGCCACACCATTGGCAAGCAGTCAAGCGCATCATGCGCTATCTACAGAAGACTCGATACATGGGATTCCCAGTTTTGGAGGCCAAGAAGGATCTGATCCCCTGCGGCTAATGTACTATGCAGACACCGACCGGGGAGGAAGAATCGATCAGAGAAAGTCGATCTCGGGCTTTGTGTACCTATTCAATGGTGGTGCAGTCTCTTGGGCAAGCAGAAAGCAAGACTGTCTCTCTCTCTCTCTACCGCTGGGGCACAGTACATGGCTCTGTCAGAAACATGCAAGGAGACACAGTGGCTACGCAGTGTGCTTATTGAGATGAAACTGCCAAAAACGAAGGCAACAGAGATTCGCATCGACAACAAGAGTGCCATGATAATTGCATAGGATGATGTCATCTCCCGGCGAAGCAAGTACATCGCCATCAGGTACCACTACTCACGCGACCTGGATGCAAAAGAGATCGTGAACCTGAAATACGTGGAGACCAAGAAGATGCTCGCAGATTGCATGACAAAGGCGCTGGACGGCGAATTGCACTCTGCAGGTGCTCGAGGCATCGGTATTGTCAACGCAGCGGACGAAGACTGCTGGAGAGGAGAGATCTCACAGCTAATGGACAAAGGTACAAGGGAGACTTTGTTGAATTGACATGCTCCTTGTCCATGACTGATGTTTGGGCAGGTACACGACGGACTAGGCATGCACTGTTCCCTTGGAGTAAGTCTCCTAAGTCTAGTCCAGACAAAGAAGACATGCATTGCTCCTTTGGAGCAAGTCTCCTTGGTCTAATGTCGATAGTATAGCCAGCAAATACTACCTAGGAAAACTCTTTGAAGCTTAGACAATCCAAGATTAGTCTTTGGAGCGAGAGGTCACTGGGTCAAATCCCAGCCCGGTGACTAATTCTCTTTGTGACCAAAGGTGGACAGGAAGGTTCTAAAAGATATCTTAGAACATTCCAAGGTCCTTCCTGGTAGTTAGCACCACTTGGCAGTCTTAAAGAGTGCCATGTAGGTGTTGGAACTGGAGGAGAGAGGGAGCCTTGGAGGAGCGAGTATGTGGGACTGGAAGGGCATCACTTGTACTGAAGAATGGTTATTAAATCACTCAAAATGATATAGTACATATAGAGCCAGTCAGCCCACTCACAAGCCACACCACTTAGCCATGGAGGCTAAGGCTCACACACTAGGGTCCATAATCTCACACAAGGGAGAAAATCAGCCTAGCAATCAGGCTGACCACTCTGTTGGGAAAGGAGCCATCAGGCTCACTTTCAGGTCCACAGGAGCAAGTTCCAGGAAAGTACCAGATGCCTACTCCGATAAACAATCCGACTTCACCATTGGAACGATCAGGTGGTAAAATGTCTACGGTCCAAGTTTGAGGCCGATCCAACAGTCGGATTGGGAGATATGAATTTTCAAAGTTTCGGGGGTCATGGACCGTCGATGTCTGGGTGGGCATGGGTGATGGCTCCATGCCTTAGCCTGAGAAAAGAAAAAGGCAAGAGGTCCAGGGTCAAGACCTGATGGGAGAAATATCCAAAAAGGNCCTTAGCCTCCATGGCTAAGTGGTGTGGCTTGTGAGAGGGCTGACTTGCCCAAGCTCTAGCTCTATATGTACTCCATCATTTTGAGTGATTGAACAACCATTCTTCAGCACAAGTGATGCCCTTCCAATCACACATGCTCGCTGCTCCAAGGCTCCCTCTCTCCTTAAGTTCCAACATTTGGTATCAGAGCCAAGTTCTGCCACTTCCAGCCAGCACAGGCCGTCACTTTGAGAGTGACGGGTTGGGGTGAAACCTTCACCAGATTTGACAATCGACCACTGGATCTTCAATTTCAAGAGCCAAGCTTTCGAACGAGCCCAAGATCGCAAAGATCCAACGGTCGCATTGAGAGTTATGCTCAAAACGAGGTCGGCCAGGGCTACACTCTTCTGTATGAGTAAGACTATCGCCTTATGATGACCATAACTCTCTCGTTTCTTTGTCAAATTTAACAAGTGGCACATGCGAATTGTAGTATTTTTCCTACGTTTTCCATTGGTGCAAAAATATTTGCAATCCATTGATTCGTTTGGGAGAAACGCCGTTTACAAGCTGGCTGGTCTGAGTTGGAGTAGGAGCAGAAGCATACCTTGTTTTCAAGAGCGCATATCTTTCAACATCCCCTGTTGATGACCCAGTTTTATGGGTTGATCCGAAAGGTTTTGAGCTGAATTTTCCAGTGGTGGGCTCCATTTTTCAAAATTCCCAGTCTGCTGGCATCTACAGTCCATTTTCTGTCAGACAGATTTCTGGCAGAAGCAGCAGCAGAAGAAGGGGTAGCGCCGCCATCCAAGGGCAGCGCTGAGCATCATCAAGTCTCAAAATGGCAGGAGCTGGCGTTCTAACAGCAGCCCAGCCTTTGGAGAGGCTGGAGGGACGCGCCAACTTCACGTTTTGGAAGATCCGTACCCGCCTCCTTTTGGAGGAGAGGGGCTTGTGGAAGGTGGTGAGCGGCGACGAGCCGGCTCTAGTTCCACAAGCAAAAGGCATCACTGCAGCGCAGGTGGTGGCGGGGAAGACGCCGCAAAAGGGTGCAGCTGATGCGGGTTCTTCTGCAGCTGTACCAGCGACGTACGAGGAGTGGAAGAAGAAGGACAGGCAGGCCTACAGGTTGCTTGTTAACACCATCTCCAACCTGTATCTTCAGTACGTGAGTGACAAGGCTACTGCAAAGGAGGGGTGGGACACTTTGTGCAAGAAGTATGAGAGCAAGGATCCTGCATTCCTCATGCTTTTGGAGGAAAAGATGATGGCGCTGAAAATGTAGGATGGTGAAGGGATGGAGGCGTATCTGGACAGGGCAAAGGAGCTGGCGAAGCAGCTAAAAGCGGCCGGCAACCCTGTGGAAGAGACGCGCTTCATCCTCCTCTTGCTGAGGGGACTCCCAACCAGCTACGACACGGTGCAAGAGACGCTGGAGTGCCAGCCAACTCTCGACCTCGACTTCATCTGCACAAACCTGGTACAGGTGGAATTGCGTTGCAATGCAGCAAAGCGCAATGGCGGCAGCAGCACCAGTGAAGCATCTTTCATGGCCATGGACTCACGCAACCAACAGCAACAACAGTCCGGGCAGCAGAGAGGCAAGAAGAAGGGCAAGTGCCACTATTGCCAGAAAGAGGGGCACTACAAGAAAGAGTGCTTCAAGTTTAAGAGGGACCACAAGGAGCAGCAGCAGCAGCAGCAAAAGCAGCAATCTCCACAGGAACAGCAGCAAGAGTCACAGCAACGGCAGCAGTAGCAGCAGCAGCATCAGAACCAGACTAGCGTGCGCCATTTTGGCAACATGAACGTCGCCAAGGAGGTGCGCGACCGCCTCTTCATGGCGAAGTCCGACATGTCACAGAAGGAAAAGGCGGATCTGGCATGGTACAATGACTCGGGGTGTACCAAGAGTCTGACGCACCACAAGGAGTGGTTCACACAACTGCTCTCCATTCCTCCTCGGCCGATTGCTTTGGGTGATGATCGGGTGGTGTATGCTAAGGGGATTAGGATTGTGGAGATGTGGTTGGAGACCCCGCGTGGCATTGAAGTGGGAGTTTTCCATGGCGTGCTATATGTACCTGATGCTGCGTTCAACCTTCTCGTAGTATCCTCTCTTACCAACACAGGACTGCGCGTTGTCTTCGATGATGACTATGGCTACATCCTCAACAAGGAAAGAGGAGAGGAGTTGGCCAAGTCGGTGAAGGAGGGCGACATGTACCGCCTGCTGGAGGCGACCAAGATCCCGCGTGAGCAGAGTCTTGCAGCAGTGGTGCAGGCAACAGATGGTGAGATCTGGCATGCGCGCTACGGCCACATCGGCATGCGCGTCTTGCACCAGCTTCAAGCAAAGCAGATGGTGCGTGACCTGCCTACCATCTCTAACTTTGAGCAGCAGTTATGTATCGGCTGTTTGGAGGGGAAGCAGCATCGCGAGGCGTTCTCTAGAGCAGGGGAGCGTGCAAAAGATGTATTGGAGCTGGTCCACACGGACTTGTGCGGACCGATGCAGACCCAGAGCTTTGGAAGCTCTAGGTATTTTCTCACCTTCATTGATGATTTCAGCCGCTACACTACTGTGTACTTCTTTTCCTCCAAGGACCAGTGCTTTGACAGGTTCAAGGAGTTCAAGGCCATGGTGGAGAACCAGACTGGCAAGAAGATCAAGGCGCTGCGCAGCAATCACGGTGGAGAATACCTAAGCAAGGAGTTCCAAGACTACCTCGCAGCAGCTGGCATCAAGGCGCAGCGTACCGCGCCGTACTCGCCGCAGCAGAACGAGGTAGCAGAACACGCCAATCGTACCATTGTGGAGTCGGCGCGCTCCATGCTGCACGCGGCCCGGCTGACCTACGACTTCTGGGCTGAAGCCGTGAGCACTGCGGTCTACATGAAGAACCGCTGTCCAACCAAGGCCCTGGAGCAGATGACGTCGTACGAGGCGTGGTTCGGCAAGAAGCCGAGCGTGGGTCATCTTCGCGTGTTTGGCAGCTTGGCGCACATGCACGTGCCAAAAGAGAAGCGGCAAAAGTGGGACGCGAAGAGTGCGCAGATGCTGATGATTGGCTACGACGTGGCAAGCAAGGCGTATCGCCTCTACGAGAGGGATACATGCCACGTCATCATCTCCAGGGATGTCATCTTCAACGAGAGCAACGTCATCGGCACCAACATCGTGTGTGAAGAGGCAGCAGAACCAGCAGCTGACGAGACAGTTGGAGCAGAAATTCTTCCTGACCCAGTTTCTCCCGATCCTTCCTCTACTATGATAGTGGGAGAATCACTCTACTCTCCCATGTCTGATGTTGCAGATACAGCAGCCTCATCGGCAGAAGCAGAGGAGGGAGATGTAGCACCACCAGCAGCAGCAGTTGTGCCAGCAGCACCGCGCCAGCCACCCGCTAACACTCCAGCACCAGGTCGCAGGTACCCTCTTAGGGTGCGTTACAAGCCTGGTAAGCGCGGCCATTTCTGGATGCTGTAGAAACCAGAACAGATGAACGTCGAAGTTGCAGCAGATTCAGATGAGCCAACGTCATACAAGGAGGCCATGGCTGCACCGGATGCAGCAGATTGGGCGCAAGCCGTGCAGTAGGAGATACAGTCGCAGCTGGACAACAGCACGTGGGAGCTGACTGAGCGTCCACCAGGACGTAAGGTGATCAAGTGCAAGTGGGTCTTCAAGAAGAAGCGGGGAGCAGATGGTAACCTGAAAAAGTACAAGGCGAGGCTGGTCGCCAAGGACTACTCACAGCAGGAGGGTATCGACTACACAGAAACTTTTGCCCCTGTTGCAAAGTTTGCCTCTGTGCGCACGCTCTTCCTTTATGCAGCAGCTGAGGACTTTGAGGTTCACCACATGGATGTCAAGACGGCATTCTTGAATGGTGACTTGGAGGAGGAGATCTACATGGAGCAGCCAGAGGGGTTCCTCATGGATGGCCAGGAGCACCTGGTCTGCAAGCTGTAGAAGTCGCTGTACGGCCTCAAGCAAGCGTCGCGTGCTTGGAACCAGAAGTTGAATGCGGCATTGCAGTGCATGGGGTTTGAGCGCAGCGAGTGTGACTACAGTGTGTATCACTGGCAGCATGAGCATGAGATCCTCATCATCATTGTCTATGTGGATGACATGCTCCTCCTTTCCAACAGCATGTCTGAACTGCAGGAGTTCAAGGAAGCCATGCAGGAGCGCTTCCAGATGTCTGATCTCGGGGAGGCATCATACTTCCTCGGTATCCAGATCACGCGTGACCGCAAGTCACGCTCTCTCTCGCTGCAGCAGAGCCGCTACACTAAGGATGTTTTGCAGCGGTTTGGCATGGCAGAGGCAAAACCCATCGGCACGCCACTGGAGACGCGGCAGTACCTCGTGAGCTTCAATGGAGAAGCAAATGCAGCTGAGCGACGGAAGTACCAGAGTGCCGTCGGTAGTCTCATGTACCTGATGGTGGCAACCAGACCGGACCTCGCACAGGTTGTGAGCGCTGTGAGCCAGCACATGGCTAATCCCGGACCGGAGCACCTGAAGGCAGTGAAGCGGATCTTCCGCTACCTTGCTGGAACCATCAACATCGGCATCACCTACAACGGCAATGACAACAGCATCATCGGCTACACAGACGCAGATTGGGCTTCAAACCCTGAGGACCGCAAGTCCATCTCTGGACATGTGTTCCTCGTGAATGGTGGAGTCATTAGCTGGTGCAGCAAGTGGCAGGTGGTCATGGCGACCTCGAGCACAGAAGCTGAGTACGTATCTATCAGCTTTGGAGCCAAGGAAGTAGTTTGGCTCCAACGTCTCATGGCAGAGATGAGTGGGAGTGCAGCAGTTCCAGTTTCTGTGCGCGTCGACAACCAGAGCGCAATCGCACTCACCAAGAATCTTGAGTACCATGCACGCACCAAGCCATTGATATCGCATATCATTTCATTAGGCACATGGTGCAGGAGGGTGCTATCAAGCTGGAGTTTACTCCAACCAGCAAGCAGGTCGCTGATTTTTGCACCAAGCCAGTGACCCGTGAGAAGCAGCAGTTCTGCATGAATGCATGTGGACTCAGCCCACTCTAACTGCGGCAAAGTGGGAGATTGTTGGGAAAGGAGCCATCTGGCTCAGTTTCAGGTCCAGAGGAGCAAGTTCCAGGAAAGTACCAGATGCGTGCTCGATCGCCGATCCGACTTCACCATTGGAAGATCAGGTGGCAAAATGTCTACGGTCCAAGTTTGAGGCCGATCCAACGGTCGGATCGGGAGATATGAATTTTCAAAGTTTCGAGGCTCATGGACCGTCGATGTCTGGATGGGCATGGGTGATGGCTCCATGCCTTAGCCTGAGAAAAGAAAAAGGCAAGAGGTCGAGGGACAAGACCTGATGGGAGAAATATCCAAAAAGGTCCTTGGTCTTAGGATTGCCTTTTCAGAGTTTGCTGACTAGGATAAAGGTACCTCTCCTTAAGTTTTAGGTGAGGTGAGATCCTTGTGTGCTAGCCATGGACACATAGCGATTCTCCATGGGTTTGTGGGTTATGTGACTACTGGGAGTGTGCCATGAGAGCATTCTCTAGCTCTCTAGGTCGTGTGTGATTGGTCAGCCTGATTGCTAGGCTGATTTCCTCCCTTGTGTGAGATTATGGACTCTAGTGTGTGAGCCTTAGCCTCCATGGCTAAGTGGTGTGGCTTGTAAGAGGGCTGACTTGCCCAAGCTCTAGCTCTATATGTACTCCATCATTTTGAGTGATTGAATAACCATTCTTCAGCACAAGTGATGCCCTTCCAATCACACATGCTCCCTGCTCCAAGGCTCCCTCTCTCCTTAAGTTCCAACACACTCGCATAGGACCTAGAGAACTAGAAAATGCTCTCATGCACACTCCTAATGGTCACATCATCCACAATCCCATGTAGAATTGCCATGTGTCCATCGCAAGCACACAAGGAACTCACCTCATCTAAAAAGCAAGGAGAGGTACCTTTTTCCTAGTCAGTACACTCTGACGAGGCAACCCAAGAATCTAGGACCTTTTTGGATATTTCTCCCATCAGGTCTTGATCCGGGACCTCTTGCCTTTTTCTTTTCTCAAGTTAAGGCATGTAGCCATCACCCATGGTCACCCGGATATCGGCCGTAGGTGACCCCGGAAACTTTGAAAATTCATATCTCCCAATCGGACCGCAGGATCGGCCTCAAACTTGGACCATAGATATTTTGCCACCTGATGTTTCCATTAGTGAAGTCAAAATGACAATCGAAGCAGGCATCTGGTGGTTTCCTCAAACTTGCTCTTGTGGACCGGTAACTGAGCTGGATGGCTCCTTTCCCAACAATCTCCCATTTTGCCATAGTCAAAGTGGGCTGAGTCCACATGCCTTCATGTAGAACTGCGGCTTCTCACGTGTCATTGGCTTGGTGTAAAAATCACCGACCTTCTCGATAGTTGGAGTAAACTCCAGTTTGATAGCACCCTCCTACACCATGTACCCTCCTACACGATGTCAATTTACTTAGTGTGTGCATGGTGGTCAAGAATCTTGGCGAGTGCGATTGTGCTCTGGTTGTCGACGCGCACAATAACTCAAACTGCTGCACTCCCACTCATCTCTGCCATGAGATGCTGAAGCCAAACTGCTTCCTTGGCTCCAAACGTTAGAGAAACGTACTCAGCATCCATATTGGAGGTGGCCACAATTCGAACTAGAGGAGAGAGGGAACCTTGGAGCAGGCGAGCATGTGGGACTGGAAGGACATCACTTATGGTGAAGAATGGTTGTTCAATCACTCAAAATGATGGAGTACATATAGAGCTAGAGCTTGGGCAAATCAACCCTCTCACAAGCGACACCACTTAGCCATGGAGGCTAACGCTCACACACTAGAGTCCATAATCTCACACAAGGGAGGAAATCAGCCTAGCAATCATGCTGACCATTCACACACGACCTAGAGAGCTAAATAATGCTCTCATGGGACACTCCCACTGGTCACATAACCCACAATCCCATGGAGAATCGCAAGAAGGAGCAGCAGCAGCAGCAGTCATCGCATCAACAACAGCAAAAGCAGCAGCAACAACAGCAACAGTCACAGTAGCGTCAGCAGCAGCAGCAGCAGCACAACCAGGCTGGTGTGTGCCACTTTGGCAACTGAATGTGGCCAAGGAGGTGCGTGAATGTCTCTTCATGGCGAAGTCTGACATGTCGCAGGTAGAGAAGGCGGATCTCGCATGGTACAAGGACTCAGGGTGTACCAAGATCCTCACACATCACAAGGAGTAGTTTACATAGCTGTTTTCCATCCCTCCCTGTCCTATCGCTATGGGTGATGGGACACTCCTACTGGCCACCTCAAGCACGCAAGCTGAGTACGTCTCTCTCAGCTTTGGAGCCAAGGAAGCATAGATGAGTGGGAGTGCAGCAATTCCAGTTCCTGTGCACGTCGACAACCAGAGCGCAATCGCATTCACAAAGAATCTTGAAAACCATGCACTGGTTGGAGTAAATTCCAGCTTGATAGCACCCTCCATTTCAATATGCCTGATGAAGTGATATGCGATGTCAATGTGCTTGGTGCGTGCATGGTGCTCAGGATTCTTGGCAAGTGCAATTGCGCTCTGGTTGTCGACGCGCATAGGAACTGGATCTGCTGCACTCCCACTCATCTCCGCCATGAGACGCTGAATCCAACTTGCTTCCTTGGCTCCAAAGCTGAGAGAGACGTACTCATCTTTAATGCTTGAGGTGGCAACGCCCACATGCTTGTTGCACCAGCTGATGGCTCCACCATTCATGAGGAACACATGTCCAAAGATGGACTTGTGGTCCTCGGGGTATGAACCCCAATCTGCGTCTTTATAGGCGATGATCTAATTGTCGTTGCTTTTGTAGGTGATGCCGATGTTGATGGTTCCAGTAATGTAGTGGAAGATCCGCTTCTCTGCCTTGTGGTGCTCAGGTCCGGAGTTTGCCATTTGTTGGCTCACAACGCTAACAGCATGTGCAAGGTCCGGCCTGGTTCCAACCATCAGGTAGATGAGGCTGCCAACAATGCTCTGGTACTTCTGTCACTCAGCTGCATTTGCTTCTCCATTGAAGATCACAAGGTGCTACCGCGTCTCTAGCGGCATAGCGATGGGTTTTGCCTCTGCCATGCCGAAGTGCTGCAAGACATCCTTGATATAGCGGCTCTGCTGTAGTGAGAGAGAGCGTGGTTTACAATCATGCATGATCTGGATACCGAGGAAGTATGATGCCTCCCCGAGATCAGACATGTGGAAGCGCACCTAAATGGCCTCCTTGAACTCCTGTAGTTCAGACATGCTGTTGGAAAGGTGGAGCATGTTATCCACATAAACGATGATGATGAGCACCTCATGCACATGCTGCAAGCGATAGACGCTGTAGTCACACTCACTGCGCTCAAATCCCATGCACTGAAACGCCGCATCGAACTTCTTGTTCAAAGCACGCAAGGCTTGCTTGAGGCCATGGAGCGACGTCTGTGATTCCTCCTGGCCATCCATGACAAACCCTTCTGGCTGCTCCATGTAAATCACCTCCTCCAAGTCACCATTCAGAATCGTTGTCTTGACGTCCATGTGGTGGACCTCATAGTCCTCTGCTCCTGCATAGGAAAGGAGCCTACGCACAGAGGCAAGCTTTGCAACAGGAGCAAAGGTTTCCGTAAAGTCGATGCCTTCCTGCTTCGAGTAGCTCTTGGCGACTAGCCTTGCCTTGTGTTTTTTCAGGTTGCCATCTGCTCCACGCATCTTCTTGAACACCCACTTGCACTTGATCACCTTACGTCCAGGTCGACGCTCAGTCAGCTCCCATGTACCCTTCTCGAGCTGCGATAGTATCTCCTGCTGCATAGCTTACGTCCAATCTGTTGCATCTGGTGCAGCCATGTCCTCCTTGTACGATGTCGGCTCATCACAGTCTGGTACAACTGCGATGCTCATGTGGTCTGGTTTTTGGAGCATCCAGCTTTGCCCGCGCTCACCAGGCTTGTAGCGCATTATGAGAGGGTACCTTCGACTTGGTGCTGGAGCGTTAATAGGCGGCTGGCGCGGTGTTGCTGGCACAACTGCTCCAGCTGATGATGGTGCATCTTCTTCCTCTGCTTCTACCGATAAGGCCCTTGTATCTGTTGCATCAGACATGGGAGAATAGACTGGTTCTCTCCATGTCACAATGGAGGAAGGATCGAGAGAGACGGGATCAGGAAGGATATCTACTCCCACTGCCTCGTGAGCTGCTGCTTCTGCTGCATCTTCACAGACAATGTTGGTACTGATGACGTTGCTCTCGTTAAAGACGACATCCCTGGAGATGATAACATGGCCTGTATCCCTCTTGTAGAAGAAATACGCCTTGCTTGCAACATCGTAGCCAATCATCAGCATTTGCGCGTTCTATGCGTCCCACTTTTGCACTTCTCCTTTGGCGCGTGCATGTGTGCCAAGCTGCCAAACGCGCAAAGATAACCCACACTCGGCTTCTTGTCAAACCACGCCTCGTACGGTGTCATCTGCTCCAGGGCTTTGGTTGGACTGCAGTTCTTGATGTACACCGTAGTGCTTACTGCTTCGGCCCAAAAATTGTACGTGAGCCGAGCCACGTGCAATATGGAGCGCACTGACCCAACGATGGTGCGGTTGGCGCGTTCTCCTTTGTCGTTCTGCTGCCGCATATGGCACGTTCTGCTGTGCCTTGATGCCTGCTGCTGCGATTTAGTCCTTATACTCCTTACTTTGGTACTCTCCATCTTGGTCGCTGTGCAGCACCTTGATTTCTTGCCAGTCTGGCTCTCTACCATGGCCTTGAACTCCTTGAACCTGTCAAGGCACAGGTCCTTGAGGGAAAGGAAGTATAGAGTGATTTAACGCCTGAAGTCATCAATGAAGGTGACAAAATACGTAGAGCTTCCAAAGCTTTGGGTTTGCATCGGGCCACACAAGTCTGTATGGACCAACTCCTGCACCTCCTTCGCGTGCTCTGCTGCTCCACAGAACGCCTCGCAATGCTGCTTCTCCTCCAAACAGCCGATGCACAACTACTCCTCAATGTTACAGATGATGGGTAAGTCACACACCATCTGCTTCGTTTGAAGTTGCTGCAAGGTCCGCATGGCCATGTGGCCGTAGCGCGCATGCCAGATTTTGCCATCTGTGGCCTGCACGACTGCTGCAAGACTACTCGCGCGGGATCTTGGTCGCCCCCTGCAGGTACATGTCGCCTTCCTTCACTGACCTGGCCAACTCCTCTCTGGTTTCCTTGTCGAGGTTGTAGCCATAGTCGTTGTTAAAGAGAACTCGCTGTCCTGTACTAGTGAGAGAGGAAACTGAGAGAAGATTGAACACATCACTTGCGGTCGTGCACCTCCTTGGCCACGTTCATGTTGCCAAAATGGCGCACCCCAGTCTGGTTCTGCTGCTACTGCTGCTGACGTTGTTGTGACTGCTGCTACTGTTGCTGTGGAGATTGGTACATTTATTGCTGCTGTTGTTGCTCCTTCTTGTCCCTCTTGAATTTGAAATACTCTTTCTTCTAGTGCCCCTCTTCCTGGCAATAGTGGCACTTGCCTTTTGTCTAGCCTCTTTGCTGCCCGGATTGTTGCTGCTGCTGGTTAGGTGAGCCCATGGCCATGAAAGCTGCTTCACTGCTGCTGCTGGCGCCATTACGCTTTGCTGTATTGTGACGCAGTTCTACGTGCACCAGGTGCGTACACATGAAGTCGAGGTTGAGAGTCAGGTGGCACTCCAACATCTCTCGCACCGTGTCATAACTTGTTGGGAGTCCCCTGAGCAAGAGAAGGACAAACCGCGTGTCTTCCACAGGGTTGCCGACAGCTTTCAGCTGCTTCGCCAGCTCCTTTGCCTTGTCCAAGTACGCCTCCATCCCTTCGCCACCTTGTATTTTCAATGCCATCGTCTTCTCCTCCAAAAGCATGAGGAATGCAGGATCCTTACTCTCATACTTTTTGCACAACGTGTCCTACCCCTCTTTTGCAATAGCCTTGTCACTCACGCACTGAAGATGCGGGTTGGAGATGGTGTTGACAAGCAGCCTGTAATCCTGCCTGCCCGTCTTCTTCCACTCCTCATATGCCGCCGCTGTAGTTGTAGATGAACTTGCATCTGCTGCATCTTTCTACGGCGTCTTTTCCGCCACCACCTCTGCTGCAGTAATGCCTTCTGCCTATGGAAGGCGAGCGTGCTTGTTGCCACTCACCACCTCCCACAAGCCCCTCTCCTCCAAAAGGAGAGGGGCTGTGTAGCCCCGGCCGACCTGGTTTTGAGCATAACTCTCAGTCCGACCATTGAATCTTCATGATCTTGGGCTTGTTCAAAAGCTTGTTCTTTGAAACTGACGATCTTGTGGTCGATCATCAAATATGGTGAAGATTTGAGCCCATCCGGTCACTCTCAAAGTGACGGCCTGTGCTGGCTGAAAGTGGCAGAACTTGGTTCTGATACCTAGTGTTGGTAGCCTTGGAGCAGCGAGCATGTGGGTCTGGAAGGGCATCACTTGTGCTGAAGAATGGTTGTTCAATCACTCAAAATTATGCAGTACATATAGAGCTAGAGCTTGGGTAAGTCAGCCCTCTCACAAGCTACACCACTTAGCCATGGAGGCTAAGACTCACACACTAGAGTCCATAATCTCACACAAGGGAGGAAATCAGCCTAGCGATCAGGCTGACTACTCACACACGACCTAGAAAGCTAGAGAATGCTTTCTTGGCACACTCCTAGTGGTCAAATAACCTTCAATCTCATGGAGAATCGCCATGTGTCCATGGCTAGCACACAAGGATCTCACCTCACCTAAAAAGTAAGGAGAGGTACCTTTTTCCTAGTCAGCATTCTCTCACAAGGCAACCCAAGAATCTAGGAACCTTTTGGATATTTCTCCCATCAGGTGTTGTGCCTAGACCTCTTGGCTTTTATCTTCGGATGCCAAGGCATCAAGCCATCGTTCATGGTCACACGGATATCAGCGGTCGATGACCTTGAAAACTTTGAAAATTCATATCTCCCAATCTGACTGTTGGATCGGCCTGCAACTTCGGCCATAGACATTTTGCCACCTGATCTTTCTAGTGAGGAAGTGGGATTGACAATCGGAGGAAGCATCTGGTGGTTTCCTGGAACTTGCTCGCGTGGACCTGAAACTAAGGCGGATGGCTCCTTTCCCAACAGCCAAGACCACCTGCCGCTTGTGCACCCGCTGAAGGCCCCACCATTCATGAGGAACACATATCCATAGAAGGACTTGCGGTCTTCAGGGTTTGAAGACCAATCTGCGTCTGTATTACTGATGATGTTATTGTTGTTGCCGTTGTAGGTTATGCTGATGTTGATGGTTCCAACAAGGCAGCAGAAGATCGGCTTCACTGCCTTCTGGTGCTCAGGTCCAAGGTTTGCCATGTGGTGGTTCACAGTGCTAACAACTTCTGCGAGGTCCGGCCTGGTTGCAACCACGCGACGGTAGTTTGGTACTTTTGCCGTTCAGCAACATCCGCTTCTCCATTGAAGCTCACAAGGTACTGTCGCGTCTTGAACGGTGTGCCGATCAGTTTGGCCTCTTCCATGCTGAACCATTGTAAGATATCCTTGATATAGCGGCTTTGCCACAACGAGAGAGAGCGTGATTTGTGGTCACGTGTGATCTGAATACCGAGGAAGTATGATGCCTCCCCAAGATCACATATCTGGAAGCGCTCCTCCATGGCTTCTTGAACTCCTACAGGGCAGACATGTTGTTTGAAAGGAGATGCATGTCATCCACTTAGACGATGATGATGAGCACCTCATGACAATGCTGTCTGCGATAGACGTTGTAATCACACTCACTACGCTCAAATGCCATGTTTTGTAATGCCGCATCAAACTTCTGGTTCCAAGCACGAGACGCTTGCTTGAGGCCGTATAGCGACTTTTGCAGCTTGCAAACCAGGTGCTCCTGTCCATCCATGACGAACCTCTGTGATTGCTCCATGTAAATCTCCTCCTCTAGGTCAACGTACAGGAACGCCGTCTTCACGTCCATGTTGTGGACCTCAAAGTCCTCCGCTGCTGAATACGAAAGGAGCGTATGCACAGAGGCAAACTTGGCAACAGGGGTGAAGGTTTTTGTAATCTTGATACCCTCTTGCTGCGAGTTGCCCGTGACAACCAGCCTCGCCTTGTACTTTTGGAGGTTGCCATCTGCGCCCCTCTTCTTCTTGAATACCCACTTGAACTTGATTACCTTACGTCCACGTGGACGCTCAGTCAGCTCCCACGTATCATTGGCGAGCTGCGACTGTATATCCTGCTACATAGCTTGCACCCAATCTGCTTCATCTGGTGCAGTCATGGCCTCCTTGTAGGACGTTGACTCGTCTGAATGTGCTTCAATTGCGGCATTCATCTGATCTGGTTTTTGCAACATCCAAAAATGCCCGCGCTCACCAGGCTTGTAGCGGACCCTAAGAACTCTCTCAGGGTCCGCTCAAGTACCTGCGACTTGGTGCTGGAGCATTAGCAGACGGCAAGCGTGGTGTTGTTGACACAACTGCTCCTGCTGATGGTGGTGCATCTTCTTCCTCTGCTTCTGCCGATCAGGTTGCTGTATCTATTGCATCAGACATGTGAGAATTGGGTGGTTCTCCCACTGTCATAGTAGAGGAAGGGTCAGGAGAGATGGGGTCAGCAAGAATGTCTGCTCCCACTGCTTTGTCAGCTATTCCTTCTGCTGCCTCCTTACCGACAATATTGGTACCGATGACGTTGCTCTCATTGAAGACGACATCGCTGGAGATGATAATGTTGCATGTCTCCCTCTCGTAGAGGCAATATGCCTTCCTTGCCATGAACTAGCCAATCATGAGTATCTGCGCGCTCTTCGTACCCTATTTTTGCCACTTCTCATTTGGCACGTGCATGTGCTCCAAGCTCCCAAATGCGCGAAGATGACCAACGCTTGGCTTCTTGTCGAACTACGCCTCGTACAACGTCATCCGCTCCACGGCCTTGGTTGGACTGTGGTTGTTGATGTACACCACAGTGCTCACTGCTTTAGCCCAAAAAGCGTACGTCTGCCAAGCCGCGTGTAGCATGGAGCGTGCCGGCTCAATGATGGTACGGTTGGCGCGTTCTGCTATGGCGTTATGCCACGGTGAGTATGGCGCGGTGCGCTTTGCCTTGATGCCTGCTACTACGAGGTATTCCTGGAACTCCTTGCTCAAGTACTCTCCATCGTGGTCGCTGTACAACACCTTCATTTTCTTGCCAGTCTGGTTCTCCACCATGACCTTGAACTCCTTGAATCTGTCAAGGCACTGGTCCTTGGAGGAAAAGAAGTACTTAGTAATGTAATGGCTGAATTCATCAATGAAGGTGAGGACATACTTAGAGCCTGTAAAGCTCTCGGTCTGCATTGGACTACACAAGTCTGTGTACACCAGGTCTAGTACCTTCTTCGCGCGCTCCCTTGCTCCGTGGAACACCTCGCGATGCTACTTTCTGTTGGAACTTGAGGAGAGAGGGAGCCCTGGAGCAGCGAGCATGTGTGATTGGAAGGGCATCACTTGTGCTGAAGAATGGTTGTTCAATCACTCAAAATGATGGAGCACATATAGAACTAGAGCTTGGGCAAGTCAGCCCTCTCACAAGACACACCACTTAGCCATGGAGGCTAACGCTCACACACTAGAGTCCATAATCTCACACAAGGGAGGAAATCAGCCTAGCAATCAGGCAAACCACTCACACACGACCTAGAGAGCTAGAGAATGCTCTCATGGCACACTCCTAGTGGTCACATAATCCACAAACCCATGGAGAATCGCCATGTGTCCATGGCTAGCACACAAGGATCTCACCTCACCTAAAACGTAAGGAGAGGTACCTTTATCCTAGTCAGCACACTCTGACAAGGCAATCCTAAGACCAACGACCTTTTTGGATATTTCTCCCATCAGGTCCTGACCCTGGACCTCTTGCCTTTTTCTTTTCTCAGGCTAAGGCATGGAGCCATCGCCCATGGTCACCCGGATATCGACGATCCATGACCCCAGAAACTACGAAAATTCATATCTCCCAATCCGACCGTTGGATCGGCCTCAAACCTGGACCGTAGACATTTTGCCACCTGATCTTTCCAATGGTCAAAATCAAATTGACGATCGGAGCAGGCATCTGGTACTTTCCTGGAACTTGCTCCTGTGGACGTGAAACTGAGCCGGATGGCTCCTTTTCCAACAATCTCCCACTTTGCCGCAGTTAGAGTGGGCTGAGTCCACATGCCTTCATACAGAGCTGCTGCTTCTCACAGGTCACTGGCTTGGTACAAAAATCAGCGACTTGCTTGCTGGTTGGAGTGAACTCCAGCTTGATAGCACCCTCCTGCACCATGTGCCTGATGAAATGATATGCGATATCAATGTGCTTGGTACGTGCATGGTGCTCAGGGTTCTTGGCGAGTGCGATTGCGCTCTGGTTGTCGACACGCACAGGAACTGGAACTGCTGCACTCCCACTCATCTCTGCCATGAGACGTTGGAGCCAAACTACCTCCTTGGCTCCAAAGCTGAGAGAGACGTACTCAGCTTCCGTGCTTGAGGTGGCCACGACCACCTGCCGCTTGCTGATGGCCCCACCTTTCATGAGGAACACATGTCCAGAGATGGACTTGCGGTCCTTAGGGTTTGAAGCCCAATCTGCGTCTGTATAGCCGATGATGCTGTTCTCATTGCCGTTGTAGGTGATGCCGATGTTGATGGTTCCTGCAAGGTAGCGGAAGATCCGCTTCACTTCCTTCTGGTACTCCATTCCGGGATTAGCCAAGTGCTGGCTCAGAGCGCTCACAGCCTGTGCGAGGTCCGGTCTGGTTGCCACCATTAGGTACATGAGACTACGGACGGCGCTCTGGTACTTCTGCCGCTCAGCTGCATTTGCTTCTCCATTGAAGCTCACGAGGTACTGCCGCGTCTCCAGCGGCGTGCCGATGGGTTTTGCCTCTGCCATGCCGAACCGCTGCAAAACATCCTTGATGTAGCGGCTCTGCTGCAGCGAGAGAGAGCGTGACTTGCGGTCACGCATGCTCCGGATACCGAGGAAGTATGATGCCTCCCCGAGAAGAGACATCTGGAAGCGATCCTGCATGGCTTCCTTGAACTCTTGCAGTGCTGACATGATGTTGGAAAGGAGGAGCATGTCATCCACATAGACAATGATGATGAGGACCTAATGCTCATGCTGCCAGCGATACACGCTGTAGTCATACTCGCTGCGCTCAAACCCCATGCACTGCAACGCCGCATACAACTTCTGGTTCCAAGCACGCGATGCTTGCTTGAGGCCGTACATTGACTTCTGCAGCTTGTAGACCAGGTGCTCCTGGCCATCCATAACGAACCCCTCCGGCTGCTCCATGTAGATCTCCTCCTCCAAGTCACCATTCAAGAATGTCGTCTTGACATCCATGTGGTGAACCTCGAAGTCCTCAGCTGCTGCATAAGAGAGGAGTGTCCGCACAGAGGCAAACTTTGCAACAGCGGCAAACGTTTCTGTGTAGTCGATGCCCTTCTGCTGCGAGTAGCCCTTGGCGACCAGCCTCGCCTTGTATTTTTCTAGGTTACCATCTGCTCCCCGCTTCTTCTTGAAGACCCACTTGCACTTGATCACCTTACGTCCTGGTGGACGCTCAGTCAGCTTCCACGTGCCCTTGTCCAGCTGCGACTGTATCTCCTACTGCACGGCTTGCACCCAATCTACTACATCCAGTGCAGCCATGGCCTCCTTGTATGATGTTGGCTCATCTGAATGTGCTGCAACTGCGACGTTCATCTGTTCTGGTTTCTGCAGCATCCAGAAATGGCCGCGCTCACCAGGTTTGTAACGCACCCTAAGAGGGTACCTGCGACCTGGTACTGGAGCGTTAGCGGGCGGCTGGCGCGGTGCTGCTGGCACAACTGCTGCTGCTGGTGGTGCTACATCTCCCTCCTCTGCTTCTGCCGATGAGGCTGCTGTATCTGCAACATAAGACATGGGAGAGTAGAGTGATTCTCCCACTATCACAGTAGAGGAAGGAACGAGAGAAACTGGGACAGGAAGAATTTCTGCTCCCACTGTCTCGTCAGCTGTTGGTTCTGCTGCCTTTTCACACACGATGTTGGTGTCGATGACGTTGCTCTCGTTGAAGACGATATCCCTGGAGATGATGACGTGGCCTGTATCCCTCTCGTAGAGGCNGTGCTCACGGCTTCAGCCCAGAAGTCGTAGGTCAGCCGAGTCGCGTGCAGCATGGAGCGCGCCGACTCCACAATGGTACAGTTGGCGCGTTCTGCTACACCGTTCTGCTAGGGCGAGTACGGCGCGGTAAGCTGTGGCTTGATGCCAGCTGCTGTGAGGTAGTCCTGGAATTTCTTGCTCAGGTACTCTCCATCGCGGTCGCTGCGCAACGCCTTGATCTTCTTGCCAGATTAGTTCTCCACCACAGCCTTGAACTCCTTGAACCTGTCAAAGCACTGGTCCTTGGAGGAAAGGAAGTACACAGCAGTGTAACGGCTGAAATCATCCATGAAGGTGAGAAAATACCTAGAGCTTCCAAAGCTCTGGGTCTGCATCGGTCCGCACAAGTCCGTGTGGACCAGCTCCAACACCTCTTTCGTACGCTCCCCTGCTCCAGAGAACGCCTCGCGGTGTTGCTTCCCCTCCAAACATCCGATGCATAACTGCTGCTCAAAGTTAGAGATGGTAGGCAGGTCACGCACCATCTGCTTTGCTTGAAGCTGCTGCAAGGCGTGCATGCCAATGTGGCCGTAGCGCGCATGCCAGATCTCGCCATCTGTCGCCTGCACCACTGCTGCAAGACTCTGTTCACGTGGGATCTTGGTCGCCCCCAGCAGGCGGTACATGTCGCCCTCCTTCACCAACTTGGCCAACTCATCTCCTGTTTCCTTGTTGAGGATGTAGCCATAGTCATCATCGAAGACAACGCGAAGTCCTGTGTTGGTGAGAGAGGACACTGAGAGAAGGTTGAACGCAGCATCAGGCACATACAGCACGCCATGGAAAACTCCCACTTCAATGCCATGCGGGGTCTCCAACCACATCTCCACAATCCCAATCCCCTCAGCATACACTACCCGATCATCACCCAAAGCAATCGGCCGAGGAGGAATGGAGAGCAGCTATGTGAACCACTCCTTGTGGTGCGTCAGACTCTTGGTACACCCCGAGTCCTTGTACCACGCCAGATCCGCCTTTTCCTTCTGCGACATGTCAGACTTCGCCATGAAGAGGCGGTCACGCACCTCCTTGGCGACGTTCATGTTACCAAGATGGCGCACGCTAGTCTGGTTCTGCTGCTGCTGCTGCTGCCGTTGCTGTGACAACTGCTGCTGTTGCTGTGGAGATTGCTGCTTTTGCTGCTGCTGCTGCTGCTCCTTCTGGTCCCTCTTAAACTTGAAGCACTCTTTCTTGTAGTGCCCGTCTTTCTGGCAATAGTGGCACTTGCCCTTCTTCTTGCCTCTCTGCTGCCCGGACTGCTGCTCCTGCTGGTTGCGTGAGCCCATGGCCATGAAAGCTACTTCACTGCTGCTGCTGCCGCCATTGCGCTTTTGGACTGTGGATGCCAGAAGACTGGGAATTTTGAAAAACTGAGCCCACCACTGGAAAATTCAGCTCAAAACCTTACAGATCGACCCATAAAACAGGGTCATCAACAGGGGATTTTGAAAGATATGCCCTCTTGAAAACAGGGTATGCTTCTGCTCCTACTCCAACTCAGACCAGCCAGCTTGTAAACGGCGTTTCTCCCAAACCAATCAATGGATTGCAAATATTTTTGCTCCAATGGAAAGCTTACAAAGAATACTACAATTCGCATCTGCCACTTTTTAAATTTGACAAAGAAACGAGAGAGTTATGGTCATCACAAGGCGACAGTCTTACTCATAGAGAATAGTGTAGCCCTGGCTGACCTCGTTTTGAGTATAACTCTCAATCCGACCGTTAGATCTTCGCGATTTTGAGCTCGTTGGAAAGCTTGTCTTCTGAACTTGAAGATCTTGTGGTGGATTGTCAAATCTGGTGAAGGTTTCATCCCAACCCGTCACTCTCAAAGTGACGGCCTGTGCTGGGTTGAAGTGGCAGAACTTGGCTCTGATACCAAATGTTGGAACTCGAGGAGAGAGGGAGCCTTGGAGCAGCGAGCATGTGTGATTGGAAGGGCATCACTTGTGCTGAAGAATGGTTGTTCAATCACTCAAAATAATTGAGCACATATAGAGCTAGAGCTTGGGCAAATCAGCCCTCTCACAAGCCACACCACTTATCCATGGAGGCTAAGGAGAGGTACCTTTATCCTAGTCAGCACACTGTGACAAGGCAATCCTAAGACCAAGGACCTTTTTGGATATTTCTCCCATCAGGTCTTGACCCTGGACCTCTTGCCTTTTTCTTTTCTCAGGCTAAGGCATGGAGCCATCGCCCATGGTCACTCGGATATCGACGATCGATGACCCCGGAAACTACGAAAATTCATATCTCCCAATCCGACCGTTGGATCGGCCTCAAACTTGGACCATAGACATTTTGCTACCTGATCTTTCCAATGGTCAAGTCAGATTGACAATCGGAGCAGGCATCTGGTACTTTCCTGGAACTTTCTCCTGTGGACCTGAAACTGAGCCGGATGGCTCCTTTTCCAACACTTTCCCTCCAAACAGCCGATGCATAACTGCAGTTCAAAGTTAGAGATGATGGATAAGTCACCTACCATGTGCTTGTTTGAAGTTGCTGCAAGGCGCGCATGCCAATGTGGCCATAGCGTGTATGCGAGATTGCGCCATCTGTGGCCTGCACCACGAGTGCAAGACTCTGCTTGCGCGTGATCTTGGTCGTCCCCAACAAGCTGTACATGTCGCCTTCCTTCACCGACCTGGCAACTCCACTCCTGTTTCCTTGTCAAGGATGTAGACATAGTCGTCGTCAAAGACAATGTGTAGTCCTGTGTTGGTGTGAGAGGACAGTGAGAGAAGGTAGAACGCAGCTTCAGGTACATACAGCACGCCATGGAACACTCCCACTTTAATGCCACGCGGGGTTTCTAACCACATCTCCACAATCTGAATCTGATCAGCATACACCACCTGATCATCACCCAAAGTCATCGGACCGGGAGGAATAAAGAGTAGTTATATAAATCACTCCTTGTGGTGCGTCAGGCTCTTGGTACACACGGAGTCCTTGTACCACACCAGATCGGCTTCCTCCTTAAGCGCCATATCTGACTTTGCCATAAAGAGGCGGTCGCACACCTCCTTGGCGACGTTCATGTTGCCAAAATGGCACACGCCGGTCTAGTTCTACTGCTGCTGCTACTCCTGACATTGTTGTGACTACTACTGCTGTTGCTGTAGAGGTTCTTGCTTTTGCTGCTGCTGTTGCTGCTCTTTTTGGTCCCTCTTGCACTTGGAGCACTCTTTTTGTAGTGCTCCTCTTTCTGGCAATAGTGGCACTTGCCCTTCTTCTTGCCTCTCTGCTGCTCGGACTACTGCTGTTGCCGGTTACGTGAGCCCATGGCCATGAAAGCTGCTTCACTGCTGCTGCTTCCGCCATTGCGTTTTGCTGCATTGGGAGGCACTTCTACCTGCACTAGGTACGTGCAGATGAAGTCGAGGTCGAGAGTCGGCTGGCATTCCAACGTCTCTCGCACCATCTCATAGCTCATTGGGAGTCCCCTCAATAAGAAAAGGACGAAGCGCGTATGTTCCATAGGGTTTGGGACCGCTTTCAACTCCTTCGCCAGCTCCTTTGTTGTGTCCAAGTACGCCTCCATCCATTCGTCATGCTGCATTTTCAACACCATCATCTTCTCCTCCAAAAGCATGAGGAATGCAGCATTCTTGCTCTCATACTTCTTGTAGAACGTGTCCCACCCTTGTTTTGCAGTAGCCTTGTCACTCACATACTGAAGATGGGGGTTGGAGGTAGTGTTGACAAGCAGCCTGTAAGCCTGCCTGTCCTTGTTCCACTTCTCATGTATCACCGCTGTAGTTGTAGATGAACTTGCATCTACTGTACCTTTCTGCGCCGTCTTCCCCGCCACTACCTCCACTAAGGTGATGCCTTTTGCTTGTGGAGGTGCAATGCGCTCGTCTAGCATGGAGTGCGTCGACTCAAGGATGGTGTGGTTGGCACATTTTGCAATGCTATTCTGCTACGGCAAAGCATGGTGCGATGCGCTGCGCCTTGATGCCTGCTACTGTGAGGTAGTCCTAAAACTCCTTGCTCAGGTACTCTTTACCACAGTCGCAGCGCAGCACCTTGATCTTCTTGCCAATCTGGATCTCCACCATTGCCTTGAACTCCTTGAACCGATCAAAGCCCTCGTCCTTAGAGGAAAGGAAGTATACAGCAATGTAACAGCTAAAATCATCATTGAAAGTGAGAAAGTACCTAGAGCCTTTAAAGCTTTGGGTCAGTATCGGGCAACACTAGTCTGTGTGGACCTGCTCGAGACCTAAAGAGCTAGAAATACTCTCATGGAACAATCCTAGTGGTCACATGACCCAGAATCTCATGGAGAATCGCCATGTATCCATAGCTACCAGACAAGAATCTCACCTGACCTTTAAAATAAAGAGTGATATCTTTTTCATAGTCAGTACATTACGCCAAGGCAACTCAAGAATATAGGACCTTTTTGGATGTTTCTCCCATCAGCTTTTGACCCTAGATCTCTTGCCTTTTTCTTTTCTCATGCTACGGCATGGAGCCATTGCCCATGGTCACCCACACATCGGCAGTCTATGACCTTGGAAACTTGAAAACTCATATCTCCCTATCCGACCATTGGATCGGCCTGAAACTAGGATTGTACATAATTTGCCACCTGATCTTAGCAATAATGAAATCAGATCGACGATTGGAGCAAGCATCTGGTATTTTCCAGAAATTTACTCATGTAGACCTGAAGTTAAGCCAGATGGCTCCCTTCCCAACAACGAGGAGATCTTCTATCCTACGAATGGTCTTGTTGCACACGTCATAAGAGTGGATGGGCTGTATGTACTGCCAACCAAGCCCCTTTAGAGTGCAAGTGAGGGATATGTGGCAGTTGAAGAGTCAAAGTCTCCAAAGCGTGATATTGCACCAGAGGCTGCGTCCATGGCGGCCAACTCCACCAAAGACATAGATGCTCAGCTGACGCACAGGCAATTTTGCCATGTGGATGTAAGGCCAAGGATGAGTAAAAGTGTAAGAAGCTCCAAAAGAAGGCAAAGAAAAAGCCGTTTCAGCGTAATGGATAACGTCTTGCAGGGATTTTGGACCTGGTTCAGTCTCATGTATTTGGACCATTCCGTACTCCGTCAAACAGCAGCAGAAACTACTTCCTGACCTTCATTGATGACCACCGTCACAAGATATGGATATAGTTCCTCAAGAGAAAAAGAGAGATTACGGAGAAGGTGAAAGCGTTTGTCGCTATGGTAGAATGGCAGACAAGCAAGAAGGTCAAGGCACTGCATACAGATAACGGTGATGATTACGAAGTGTTCAAAGACTGGTTGAGCCAACACGACATCAACCATCTGACCACCACGCCTTATACCCCTTAGAGCAATGACCTTGCTGAGCGGATGAACCAGACTATCCTCAGCATGACCAGAAGCATGTACTTCCACGCCAAACCACGGCAAGAACTCCTTGCTATCTTGTGAATCACACTACTGCAGCCATGCTTGGAAGGCGTGGTAAGAAGCAGCGAGAGAAGCAGGTGTGGATGCCAGAAGGAGCTTGGTCAGGGAAGAAATCACATATCTCACACTTAAAGTTCTTTGGCTATATTGCCTTGGCAAAGCTCAAAGTAGGAGAAGGAAGTGACAAGCTGGATATACGGGCTCGTAAGTGTGTAATGATCGGATATGAAACTGCACACAAGGCGTAATGGTTGTAGGACTAAGCGGGTGGAAAGCTTATCAGGAGCCGAGAGGTTGAATTAGATGAAAGGATGCTCGACAAAGAAGAGTTCTTGGATCTTGTCGATGCTCCTAAATCAAAATAGTGGATTAGGTTACTCGATCGAGGTGATCAGGTACCTGAGAACTGACGGATGGAGTCACTGGACAATGGTGTTGCAGGTGTCAACAGCATGAAATGACGGTCTAGAAAACGGGTTCCGACACAATATTTCCTGCCGACCGCTCTTGGTTTTGTAACCAAAATGTGATATCACCCTCAAAGCCAAGCTTCTGTATTGAGTAGTTTATAGGAATCACTTCCTTGCACTGTCTCCTTAGCATCTGGTCACTTTCGTATGAGAAACTAACTCCTCGGGCATAGACCAACCAATGCTTCTTTAGTGTCTCCCTCTCGTGGAAACATCTGTTAGGAATCTCAACGGTAAGAACCGTATTCAATGACAGGCAATTTAAAGGTTCTTATCGTCCTGGAGCCAGCGTTTACCCTAGGCGCACAGTGGCTCCTTAGATGAGCCACTTTAGGGGCAATCTAGATTGCATCATCCCTGTTGGCTACATGGTGCTCCCTATGACCGCCAAGTGGTGCCAACCACCAAGAATGACCTTGGAATATTCAAAGATGTCTCTTAGAACCTTCATGTTTCCCTTTAATTCACAAAGAGCATTGGTGACTAGGCTAGGATTTTACTCACTGATCTCTCACTCCAAAGACTAACTAAAGAATGTCTAAGCCAGAAGGAGTTGTCCAAGGTAGTCTTTGCTGGCTATACCATCTAGTTTAGACCAAAAGGACTTGCTCCAAAGGAGTAGTGCATGCCTTGTCTATCTGGACCAAACTTAGGGGACTTTCTCCAAGGGAGCAGTACATGCCTAGTCCAACCTGTGCGTGTCGAAACATCAACTACTCACAAGGAGCGTGTAAGGTCAACAAATTCTCTTTTGCACCTTTGTCCATTAGTAGTCAGATCTCTCTTCTCTCCACCAGTCTTGGCAGAAGTCTTCTTCCGCTGCATTAACCATACTGATGCCTCCAGTACCTGTAGAGTACAATGCACTGCCTAGTACGTTTTTCATGCAATTTGCAAGCATTTTCCTCGTCTTGACATATCTCAGGTTCACGATCTCCTTTTGGACCACGTCGCGTGAGTAGTGGTACCTGATGTTGATGTACTTGGTCCACAGGGGATTACATCATGTGCTGTTTTCATTATACTCTTGTTGTCGATGCGGACCTCTTGTTAGGAAAGGAGCCATCCAGCTCTGTTTCAGGTCCACAGGAGCAAGTTCCAGGGAACCACCAGATGCCTACTTCGATTGTCAATGAGACTTCATCATTGGAAAGATCAGGTGGCAAAATGTCTACGGTCCAAGTTTGGGGCCGATCCAATGGTCGGATTGGGAGATATGATTTTTTAAGTTCTCAGGGTCATCGACCGCCGATATCGGGGTGACCATGGGTGATGGCTCCATAGCTTGGCCTGACAAAAGAAAAAGGCAAGAGTTCCAGGATCAAGACCTGATGGGAGAAATATCCAAAAGGTCCTAGATTCTTGGGTTGCCTTGTCAGAGTGTGCTCAATAGGAAAAAGGTACTTCTCCTTACTTTTTAGGTGAGGTGAGATCCTTGTGTCCTAGCCATGGACACATGGCGATTCTCCATGTGATTGTGGATTATGTGACCACTAGGGATGTGCCATGAGAGCATTTTCTAGCTCTCTAGGTCATGTGTGAGTGGTCAGCCTGATAGCTAGGCTGATTTCCTCCCTTGTGTGAGATTATGGACTCTAGTGTGTGAACCTTTACCTCCATGGCTAAGTGATGTGGCTTGTGAGAGGGCTGACTTGCCCAAGCTCTAGCTCTGTACTTCACCATTTTGAGTGATTTAACAACCATTCTTCAGCACAAGTGATGCCCTTCAAGTCCCACATGCTCGCTGCTCTAAGGCTCCCTCCCTCTTCCAGTTCCAACACTTGGTATCAAAGCCAAGTTTTCCCACTTTCAGCCAACACAGGCCGTCACTTTGAGAGTGACAGTTTAAGATCGAATCTTCATCAAATTTAAAAATCGACCACAAGATCTTCAAGCTCAAAAGACATGTTTTCCAACGAATCCATCATCATGTAGATCCAACAGTCGGATTGAGAGGTATGCTCAAAACGAGGTCGGCCAGGTCTACACTCTTCTCTCTGAGTAAGACTGTCGCCTTGTGATGACCATAACTCTCTTGTTTCTTTGTCAAATTAAAAAAGTAGCATATAAGAATCAAATTATGTTTCCTAAGCTTTCCATTGGAGTAAAACTATTTGCATTCCATTGGTACGTTTGGGAGAAACGTCGTTTACGAGCTGGTTGGTATGAGCTGGAGTAGGATTAGCAACATACCCTGTTTTCAAGAGGACATATCTGTCAAAATCCCCTGTTGATGACCCTCTTTTATGGGTCGATCTGAAAATTTTTGAGCTGAATTTTCCAGTGGTGGGCTCAGTTTTTCAAAATTCCCAATCAGCTGGCCTCTACAGTCCATTTTCTAGCAAACAGATTTCTGGCATAAGCAACAGCAGAAGCAGGGATAGCGTCGCCACTCAAGGGCACCGCTGAGCATTACCAAAGCTCAAAATGGCAGCACCAGGCATGGTAACAGCAGCCCAGCCCTTGGAGAGGCTGGAAAGACGCGCTAACCTCACGTTTTGGAAGATCCGTACTTGTCTTTTTAGAGGAAAGGGGCTTGTGGGAGGTGGTGAGCGGCGACAAGCGCACTCCGCTTCCACTGGCAAAAGGCATTACCACAGCAGAGGTGATGGCGGGAAAGACGCTGCAGAAAGGTGCAACAGATGCAAGTTCATCTACAACTACAGCGGCTACATATGAAAAGTGGAAGAAGAAGGATAGGCATGTTTACAGGCTACTTGTCAACACCATCTCCAAATCGCATCTTTAGTACGTGAGTGACAAGGCTACTTAAAAAAACGGGTGGGACACGTTGTGCAAAAATTATGAGAGTAAGAATCTTGCATTCCTCATGCTTTTGGAGGAGAAGATGATGGCGTTGAAAATGCAGGGTGGCGAAGGGATGGAGGCGTACTTGGACATGGCAAAGGAGCTGGCGAAGCTGCTGAAAGCGGCCGGAAACCCTTTGAAAGACATGCGGTTCATCCTTCTCTTGCTCAGGGGACTTCCAATGACCTATGACACGGTGCGAGAGACGTTGGAGTGCCAGCTGACTCTCGACCTCGACTTCATTTGCATGCTCCTAGTGCAGGAAGAACTGCATCGCAATGCAGCAAAGCGCAATGGCGGCACCAGCAGTAGTGAAGCAGCTTTCATGGCCATGGGCTCAGGCAACAAGCAGTAGCAGTAGTCTGGCCAGCAGAGAGGTAAGAAGAAAGGCACATGCCACTATTGCAAGAAAGAGAGGCACTACAAGAAAGAGTGCTTCAACTTCAAGAGGGACCAGAAGGAGCAGCAGTAGTAGTAGCAGAAGCAGCAGTCTCCATAGCAACAACAACAGCAGTCGCAGCAACATCAGCAACAGCGGTAGGAACAGAAGCAAAACCAGACCGGCGTGTGCCATTTTGGCAACATGAACCTCGCCAAGGAGGTGTGCGACCGCCTCTTCATGGCGAAGTCTGACATGTCGCAGAACAAAAAGGCAGATCTGGCGTGATACAAGGACTCAAGATGTACCAAGAGTCTGTCGCACCTCAAGGAGTGGTTTACGCAGCTGCTCTCCATTCCCTCTTGTCTGATTGCTTTGGGTGATGATCGAGAGGTGTATGCTGAGGGGATTGGGATTGTGGAGATGTGGTTGGAGAGTCCGCGTGGCATTGAAGTGGGAGTGTTCCATGGCGTACTGTATGTACCTGATGCTGTGTTCAACCTTCTCTTAGTATCCTCTCTCACCAACACACGACTGCGAGTCATCTTTGACGACGATTATGGCTACATTCTTGACAAGGAAACAGGAGAGGAGTTGGCTAGGTCAGTGAAGGAAGGCGACATGTACCGCTTGCTGGGGGCGACCAAGATTCCACGTGAGCAGGGCCTTACAATAGTGGTGCAGGCCACAGATGGCCAAATCTGGCATGCGTGCTACAACCACATCGGCATGCGCGACTTGCAACAAATTCAAACGAAGGAGATGGCGCGTGACTTACCCACCATGTCTAACTTTGAGCAGTTGTTGTGCATCGGCTGTTTGGAGGAGAGGCAGCATCGCGAGGTGTTCTCCAGAGCAAGGGAGCGCGCGAAGGAGGTGCTGGAGTTGGTCCTCAAAGGACTTGTGTGGCCCGATGCAGACCCAGAGCTTTGGAGGCTCAAGGTATCTTCGTACCTTCATTGATGATTCCAGCCGTTATACTCCTGTGTACTTCCTTTCCTCCAAGGACTAATGCTTTGACAGATTCAAGGAGTTCAAGGCCATTGTGGAGAACTAGACGGGCAAGAAAGTCAAGGCGCTACGCAGCGACCGCGGTGGAGAGTACCCAAGGAAGGAATCCGAGGAATACCTCGTAGATGCAGGCATCAAGACGTTGTGCACTACGCCATACTTGCCCTAGTTGAATGGCATAGTACAACACGCCAACCGCACCATCGTTGAGTCCGCGCGCTCCATGCTGCACGCGGCTCAGCTTACGTAAGACTTTTGGGCCAAAGCAGTGAGCACTACGGTGTACATCAAGTACCTCACTCCAACTAAGGCCTTGGAGCAGATAACACCTTACGAGGCGTGGTTCGGCAAAAAGCCGATCGTGGGTCATCTTCGTGCGATAGGCAGCTTGGCGCACATGCACGTATCAAAGGAGAACCAGCAAAAGTGGGACGCGAAGAGCGCGAAGATGCTGATGATTGGCTGCGACGTGACAAGCAAGGCGTATGCCCTCTGTGACAGGGATACAAGTCACGTCATCATCTCTTGGGATGTCGTCTTCAACAAGAGCAACGTCATCGGCACCAACATTGTCTGTGAAGAGGCAGCAGAAGTAGCAGCTTACGAGGCAGTGGGAGCAGATATCCTTCTGTTAGAGCTAGAGGAGAGAGGGAGCCTTGGAGCAGCGAGGATATGGGATGGTTATTCAATGACTCAAAAGGATGGAGTACAAATAGAGCTAGAGCTTTGACAAGTCAGCCATCTCACAAACTACACCACTTAGTCATGGAGGCTAAGGCTCACACACTAGAGTCCATAATCTCACACAAAGGAGGAAATCAGCCTAGCAATCAGGCTGGCCACTCACACAGGACCTAGAGAGCTAGAGAATGCTCTCATGGCACATTCCTAATGGTCCCATAACCCACAATCCCATGGACAATCGCCATGTGTCCATGGCTAGTATTCAAGGATCTAACCTCACGTAAAAAGTAAGGAGAGGTACCTTTTTCCTAGTCAGCATACTCTGACAAGGCAACGCAAGAATCTAGGATCTTTTTGGATATTTCTCCCATCAGGTCTTGACCCTGGACCTTTTGCCTTTTTTTTTCTCAGGCTAAGGCATGGAGCTATCGCCCATGGTCATCCGGATATCAGCGGTCGATGACCCCTCAAACTTAAAAAATTCATATCTCCCAATCCGACTGTTCGATCGGCCTCAAACTGAGATCGTAAACATTTTACAACCTGATGTTTCCAATGATGAAATCGGATTGGCGATCATAGCAGGCATCTAGTAGTTTTCCTGGAACTTGCTCGTGTCGACTTGAAACTGAGCCAGATGACTCGTTTCCCAACAATGTCTTACTTTGCCGTAGTCAGAGTGGGCTGAGTCCACATGCCTTCATGCACAACTGCTGTTTCTCACTAGTCACTGGCTTGGTGTAGAAATCAACGACCTACTTACTAGTTGGAGTAAACTCCAGCTTGATAGCACCCTCCTACACCATATGCCTGATGAAGTGATATGCGATGTAAATGTGCTTAGTGTGTGCCTGGTGCTTCAGATTCTTGGCGAGTGCGATTGCGCTCTGGTTCTCGACATGAGACGCTAAAGCAAAAGTGCTTCCTTGGCTCCAAAGCTAAGAGAGACGTACTCAGCTTAAGTGCTTGAGGTGGCCACGACGACCTGCCACTTGCTGCACCAGCTGATGGCTCCACAATTCATGAGGAACACAAGTCTTGAGATGGACTTGCGGTCGTCACGATTTGAAGCCCAATCTGCGTTTGTGTAGCCGATGATGTTGTTGTCGTTGCCGTTGTAGGTCATGATGATGTTGATGGTTCCAGCAACATAGTAAAAGATCTACTTCACTGCCTTCTCGTGCTCAGGTCCGGGGTTTGCCATGTACTGGCTCAGAGCGCTAACAGCCTGTGCGAGGTCCGGCCTGGTTGCAACCATCAGATACATGAGACTGCCGACGACGCTCTGGTTGTGCTGTTGCTCAGGTTATCCGCTTCTCCATTCAAGCTCATGACGTACTGTCACCTCTCCAGCGGCGTACCGATGGGTTTTGACTCTGCCATGCCGTACCACTACAAGATATCCTTGATATAGCGGCTCTGCTGCAGTGAGAGAGAGCGTGATTTGTGGTCACGCGTGATCAGGATACCGAGGAAGTATGATGCCGCCCCAAGATCAGACATCTGGAAGCGCTCCTGCATGGCCTCCTTGATTTCCTACAGTGCAAACATGCTGTTGGAAAGGTGGAGCATGTCATCCACATAGACGCTGATGATGAGCACCTCATGACCATGCTGCGAGCGATAGACGCTGTAGTCACACTCGCTCAGCTCAAACCCCATACATGCGGCCTTACAATGGTAAGGCCGCATCTAGCTTCTGGTTCCAAGCACGCGACGCTTGCTTGAGGCCATACAACGACTTCTACAGCTTGCAAACCATGTACTCTTGGCCATCCATGACGAACACCTCCGTCTCAAAATCCTCTGCTGCTACATAGGAAAGGAGCGTACGCATAGAGGTAAACTTTGCAACAGGTTCAAAGGTTTCCGTGTGGTCGATGCCTTCCTACTGCGAGTAGCCTTTGTCGACCAGCCTCGCCTTGTAGTTTTCCAGGTTGCTATCTGCTCCCCGCTTCTTCTTGAACACCCACTTGCACTTGATCAACTTACCTCCAGATGGACGCTGAGTCAGGTCCCATGTACGGTTTTCGAGCCGCACGTGTATCTCATGTTGTACAACTTGCGCCCAATCTGCTGCATGTAGTGCAGCCATGGCCTCCTTGTACGACACCTGCTCATCATAGTCTGCTGCAACTGAAACGCTCATCTGGTCTGGTGTTGGGAGCATCCAGAAATGTCCGAACTCTCCAGGCTTGTAGCGCACCCCATGAGGGTACCCTCAACCTGGTGTTGGAGCGTTAGCAGGTGGCCGGCCCGATGCTGCTGGCACAACTGCTTCTGCTAATGATGGTGCATCTTCTTCCTCTGCTTCTGCTAATGAGACTGCTGTATCTACTACATCAGACATGGGAGAATAGGCTGGTTCTCCCACTGTCACAGTGGAGGAAGGATCAAGAGATTGGGTCAGGACGGATATCTGCTCCCACTGCCTTGTGAGCTGCTGCTTTTGCTGCGCCTTCACAGACAATGTTGGTGTTGATGACGTTGCTCTCGTTGAAGACGACATCCTTGGAGATGACGACATGGCCTGTATCCCTCTCGTAAAGGCGATACGTCTTGCTTGCCACGTCGTAGCCATTATGCCTAAAATATGTCCGCCGCTATAGAATGGTCGATCTCATGGACGTCAAGACAGCGTTCCTGAACGGTGACACGGAGGAGGAGATTTACATGGAGTAGCCAGAGGGATTCGTCTTGCCCTCTAGAGCTTTCACTCCCTTGGATACTCCATCAGCACTTCTTTCTCTAGCTTCTCGTAGAGGAAATCTTTGACGTCCATGTCGTGAACTTCCAGATCTTTCGCAACTGCAATACCCAACATGGATCTGATCGAGGCAAAGGTTACGACAAGTGCAAATGTCTCCTCGTACTCTCAGCATGCATGTCGGGAAAACCCCTTCGCCATAACTCTTGCTCTGTACTTGTCTATAGTACCATCCTGCTAACGTTTTACGAAGTACCCATTTTGATGCCACCACGTACGCGTTTGGGGGCCTGTGTACCAAAACCCATGTTTTGTTCTCTTTAATGGATGCGAGTTCGCTATCCACTGCCTCCTTCCATATCGCAGCATCTAACATGTTCATAGCCTCTGTTATGGTCACAGGCTCTCCGTGAGCCAAGCCTAACCAGCTGAGTCTGGTCCATTCGGTAGTCTCAGTAGCATACTTGTACGGAGGTTTCTTCTGGCACGTGCTACACTAGAGTGTTGTTGGTGGTGCTTCAAGGCTTAGTTGCTTCTGTTGCTCCTACGCTGCCATTGATATGTAATATCAATGTGCTCGGTGCGTATATGGTGCTCAAGATTCGTGGCGACGCACAAAGGAGCCAGAACTATCGTACTCATTCTCATCTCCACCATAAGATGCTGAAGCCAAACTGCTTTATGGCTCCAAAGCTGAGAGAGACATACTCACCTTCCGTGTTTCTGGTGGCCACAATCATTTGCTGCTTGCTACACCAACTGATGGCCTCGCCATACATGAGGAACACATGTCCAAAGATGGACTTACGATACTTAGGATTTGAAGCCCAATCTGCATTTGTGTATTCGATGATGCCGTTGTCATTTTTCTTGTAGGTGATGAAGATGTTGATGGTTTTAGCATGGTAGCGGATGATCTACTTCACTGTCTTCTGGTGCTCAGGTCTAGGGTTCGCAATGTGCTGGCTCATAGCGGTCACAGCCTGTGCAAGGTCAAGCCTGGTTGCCACCATCACGTACATGAGACTACTGACAACGCTATAGTACTTCTGCCGCTCAGGAGCATCCGCTTCTAAATTCAAGTACACGACGTAATACTGCGTCTAAAGCGGTGTACCAATGGATTATTCCTCTACCATGCCAAACCACTGCACGACATCCTTAGTATAGCGGCATTCTTGTAGCAAGAGAGAGCGTGATTTACGGTCACGCGTGATCCGGATACTGAGGAACTATGATACCTCCCCGAGATCAGACATTTGGAAGTGCTCCCCATGGTTTCCTTGAACTCCTGGAGTGCAAACATGCTCTTGGATAGGGGGAGCATGTCATCTACATAGAGAATGATCATGAGGATGTTATAGCCATTCCGCTTGTGATAGACACGATAGTCAGACTCGTTGCGTTTGAACCCCATGTACTGCAATGCCACATCTAATTTCTAGTTCCGAGTACGGGACGCTTGCTTGATTCCGTACTGCGACTTCTAAAGATTGCAAACAAGGTGCTCTTGGTCATCCATGACGAATCCCTCTAGCTGTTCGATGTAGATCTCCTCCTCCAAGTCACTGTTCAAGAATGCCATCTAAACATCCATGTGGTAGATCTTGAAAGTCTGAGTAGCTGCATAAGAGAGTAGCGTATGTCATAAGCAAGTTTTGCAATAAGAGCAAAGATTTTAGTATAGTCGATACCTTCCTGCTGTGAGTAGCCCTTGGCGATGAGTCTTGCCTTGTACTTTTCGTAGTTCACATATGCATCCCTCTTCTTCTTTAACACCCCCTTGTACTTGATTACCTTGTGTCCAGGTGGACGCTCAGTTAGTTCCCACGTACCTTTGTCAAGCTACGACTGTATATCGGGCTGAAGAAATTGTGCCTAATTTGCTACATGTGATGCAGCCATAGCTTTCTTGTATCACGTCGGCTCATGAAAGACTGCTATGACTACGACTTTCATCTGGTCTGGTTTTAGGAATCTCCTAATGTGCCCGCGCTTACCAGGCTTGTAGCGGACCCTGAGAGGGTACCTGATACGTGGTGCTAGAGCGTTGGTAGGGAGCAGGTGCGTTGCTGCTCACAGAACTTGTTGGGAAAGGAGCCATCCCGCTCAGTTTCAGGTCCACAGGAGTAGGTTCCTGGAAAGTACCAGATGCCCACTCTGATCATCAATCCGACTTCACCATTGGAAGGATCAGGTGCCAAAATGTCTACGGTCCAAGTTTGAGGCCGATCCAACGATCGGATTGGGAGATGTGAGTTTTCGAAGTTTCAGGGGTCATGGACCGTCGATGTCTGGGTGGGCATGGGTGATGGCTCCATGCCTTAGCCTGTGAAAAGAAAAAGGCAAGAGGTCCAGGGTCAAGACCTGATGGGAGAAATATCCAAAAAAGGCCCTTGGTCTTAGGATTGCCTTGTCAGAGTGTGCTGACTAGGATAAAGGTACCTCTCCTTACTTTTTAGGTAAGGTGAGATCCTTGTGTGCTAGCCATGGACACATGGCGATTCTCCATGGGTTTGTTGGTTATGTGACCACTAGGAGTGTGCCATAAGAGAATTCTCTAGCTCTCTAGGTCGTGTGTGAGTGGTCAGCCTGATTGCTAGGCTGATGTCCTCCCTTGTGTGAGATTATGGACTCTACTGTGTGAGTCTTCGCCTCCATGGCTAAATGGTGTAGCTTGTGAGAGGCCTGACTTGCCCAAGCTCTAGTTTTATATGTACTCCATCATTTTGAGTGATTCAACAACCATTCTTCTGCACAAGTGATGCCCTTCCAGTCCCACATGCTCGCTGCTCCAAGGCTCCCTCTCTCCTCCAGATCCAACACAACTGCTGCTGATGGTGTTGGTGCATCTTCATTCTCTACTTTTCTCGATGAGGGTGTTGTATCTGCTACATCAGACATGGAAGAGTGGAGTGGTTCTCCCACTGTCAAAGTAGAGGAAAAGTCAGGAGAGATTGGGTCAGGAAGGGTATGTACTCCCATCCCATAGCTGATCATCAGTATCTGCGCGCTCCGTTAGTCCCAATTCTGCCTTTCTAGGCCTTCCCATAGAGTTGATAAGCCTTGCTTGCCATCCCATAGTCGATCATCAGCATGTGAACGCTCTTCATGTCCCATTTTTGCCGCTTTTCCTTGGAAAGGTGCATGTGTGCCAAGCTGCCAAACGAATGAAAGAAGCTCACGCTTGGCTCTTTGCCAAACCATGCTTCATACGGCATCATTTCCTCCAACCCCTTGGTTGGACTGCGGTTCCTGATCTAGATCATAATGCTCACTCCTTTGGCCCAGAAATCATAGGTAAGCCGAGCCGCGTGTAGCATGGAGCACGCGACTCAACAATGGTACAATTAGCGCGTATTACTACAGCGTTCCGCTGTAATGAGTATGGCGTTGTGCGCTATACTGCTGCTGCTGCAAAGTGGTCCTGGAACTCTCTACTCACGTATCCTCCACCACGGTCGCTGCGTAGCGCGTTGATTTACTTGCCAGTCTGAATCACAACCATTGCCTTGAACTCCTTGAACGTGTCAAAAGGTGGCTCCTCCAAGGTTCCCCCAAGTACACATGTCCTTAGAGGAAAGGAAGTTCACAGTAGTAAAATGGTTTAAATCATCAATGAAGGTGAGAAAATGCCTATAGCCTCCAATGCTCTAGGCCTGCATCAGACCATTTAAGTCTGTCTTTACCAGCTCTACTGTCTCTTTCCCGTGTTCCCTGCTCCAAAGAACGCCTCGCGATGCAGTTTCCCCTCCAAAGAGCTGATGCACAATTGCTTGGAGATGGTGGGCAGGTTACACACCATCTGCTTTGTTTGAAGTTGCTGCGAGAAGTGTATGCCAATGTGGCCGTAGCGCGCATGCCAGATTTTGCCATGTGTTGCCTATATCATTGCTGTAAGACTGTGGTACATGTCGCCTTCCATCACCGACCTTGCCAAATCCTCTCCCGTTTTCCTTGTCGAGGATGTAGCCATAGTTGTCCTCAAAGACGACTCGCAATCCTCTGTTGGTGAGAGAGGACACTGACAGAAGGTTGAACGTAGCATCAGGTACATCCGGTACACCATGGAACACTCCTACTTCAATACCTCGCAGGATCTTCAACTACATCTCCACTATCCCAATCCCCTCAGCATTATCCAATTGGTTGTGGGGATGGAGAGCAGCTGCGTAAACGACCCCTTGTCACACCTCTGACTCTTGGTACACCCTGAGTCCTTGTATCAGGCTAGAGCCTTCTTCTTTTTCAATGACATGTCAGACTTTGCCATGAAGAGGCAGTCGCGCACCTCCTTGGCCACGTTAATGGTTCCAAAATGGCCCAAGCCGGTCTGATTCTGCTGCTGCTCGTATTGCTACTGTAGACACTGCTGTGAGTGCTGTTGCTACAACTATGGACATTACTTCTTTTATTGCTGCTGCCACTCCTTTTGTTCCCTCTTCAACTTGAAAAACTCCTTGTTATAGTGCCTTTCTTCTTGCCTCTCTGTTTTCCAGACTGATGCTACTGCTGGTTACATGAACTTAAAGCCACAAATACTACTTCACTACTGCTCCCATAATTGCGTTTTGCTGCATTTCGTTCCAGTTCTACCTGCACTAGGTGCATGCATATGAAATCCAAGTCGGGGTCCCCTGGCCCTCCAGCGTCTCTTGCACTATTTCATAGCTCGTTGGCAGTCCCTTTAGCAAGAGGAGGATGAAACACATCTCTTCCATAGGGTTGCTGGCGGCTTTCAGCTGCTTTGTTAGCTCCTTTTGCCCTGTTCAAGTACGCCTCCATCCCTTTGCCACCTTGTATTTTCAATGCCATCATCTTCTCCTAAAAAAACATGAGGAATCAAGGATCCTTGGTCACATGCTTCTTGCACAACGTGTCCTATCCCTCTTTTGCAGTAGCCTTTTCAGGCACGTAGTCAAGATGAGGGTTGGAGATGGTGTTGTGAAGCAGCTTGTAGGCTTGCTTGTCCTTCTTCTTCCACTCCTCAAATGCCGCTACTACAGTTGTGGATAAAATTACATCTTCTGTATCTTTCTGCGGTATCATCCTTGCCATCTTTTTTGCTGGGATGGTGCCTTTTGCCTGTGGAGGCGGAGTGCGCTTGTTGCCGCTCACCATATACAACAAGTCTCTCTCATCCAAAAGGAGGTGTATACGGATCTTCCTTAACGTGAAATTATTGCGCCTTTTGAGACTCTTAAAGGGCTGGACTGCTCTTACCACACATGTTGCTGCCATTTTAAGCTGTAGTGATGCTCAACGCTACCCTTGAGTGGAGGGACTACCCTTGTTTCTGCTGTTCCTTCTGCCAGAAATCTGCCTGATAGAGAATGGACTATAGAGGCCAATAGACTAGGAATTTGGGGAAACTCATCTGTTTACTACAAAATTCAGCTTAAACCCTTTCAGATCCATACATAAAGAAGGATCATCAACAATGGATTTTGAGAGATATACTCTTTTGAAAATAGGGTATGCTGCTGCTCGTACTCCAGCTCACAACGGCCATCTTGTGAACGGCGTTTCTTCCAAATGTATAGATAGAATGCATATGTTTTCACACGAATGGAAAGCTTGGGAGAGAGTTATGGTCATCACAAGGCGACAGTCTTACTCTGAGAGAAGAGTGTAGTCCAAGTCGACTATGTTTAGAGTATAACTCTTAATTCAATCATTCGATCTTCGCGATCTTGACCTTGTTGGAAAGCTTGTCAAACTTGTTGGAGGTTTTATCCAAATTTTTCACTCTCTAAGTGACAGCCTGTGCAGGCTGAAAGTGGCAGAACTTGGCTTTAATATCAAGTATTGGAACTGAAGGAGAGAGGAAGCCTGGGAGAAGCAAACATATGGGGTTGAAAGGACATCGGTTGTGTTGAGGAATGGTTGTTTAAATACTCAAAATAATAGAGTTTATATAGATTTTGAGCTAGGGCAAGTCAACTCTCTGACAAGCTACACCACTTAGCCACCACTTAGCATTGGAGGCTAAGGCCCACATACTAGAGACCATAATCTCACACGAGAGGAAATCAGCCTAGCAATCAGGTTGACCACTAACACACAACCTAGAGAGGTAGAAAATACTCTCATGGCATACTCCTAGTGGTCACATAACCTGTAATCCCATGGAGAATCGCCATGTGTCCATAGCTAGTACACAAGGGTCTCACCTCACCTAAAAGCAATGAGAGGTACATTTTTCCTAACATGTACACTCTGACACGACAACCCAAGAATCTAGGACCTTTTTTGATATTTCTCCCATCAGGTCTTGACCCTGGACCTCTTGCCTTTTTCTTTTCTCAGGCTAAGACATGGAACCATCGCCCATGGCATGCCACCTTATCTTTTCAATGTAAAAGACGGATTGACGATCGTAGGAGGCATCTGGTAGTTTCATGAGACTTGCTCTTGTGGACCAGAAACTGAGCCAGATGGCTCCTTTCCCAACACCAACCGCCAAATATGCTTGTCTGAAGACCATAGCTTTTATGTAGCGCCATAAGGAGGATCAAAGCTTATACATTGGTATTGATTTCCTAGTTCATTTCGGTCACCTGCTATGGTTATCCTTCAAGCTGCACTAGGAAGTCCCGAATTGACTCTCCCTTGCTCTCCCTGATCAAAATGAGCATTTGAAGGATGAAGAGATGATTTGTAAGAGCCATTGATTGGTATACAGGTGCAAGCCTCACATAAGCCTTTGATGCTTGTGTGATATCTTGGAGGTAGACATTATGGGACTCATGTACTGACGGCACAATAATTGCAAGTCCCATGTCATTTTGATACACCACGCTTTAGATCTAGCATCTGTTTTAGAAGGTTCAATCTCTTCTCCAAGGAAGATCTTCAAGTGATCTGATACCCTCAAGAAAATCTCAAATTGCCATTTCCATAAGGGAAAACCTATCCATATAAACTTTGACATCGCACGGTTGACCTACTAAAGACTCAGAGTCGCGGGTGTCGTCATAATACTTCTTTGCTTCTCTGCTTTGTTGAGGTCGATGTAGGCTAATGTACGTTGCTCACTGCTACCGGTTTAGGAGGTGCAGATCCGTTGCTTACCCCTTAACCGTTGATGACATGCAAAAAGAGAAGAACGCGCACTAGTGAATCCAGGGTGGTAACTTAAAGGGCACAACTTATCCTCCTTAGGGTCCAAGGGTCTTAGCTCCAAATGCAGAGCTTATTCTTGGTCCTTGTTTGCTAACCGCCAGCACTGGCCGTTGGAGCTGATGGAGAAGATGGAGGAGATGGAGCTAATGCGTAGAAGCGTGCCTAACAACTAGTGAGGGTCCATAATCCTTAATCAACTGACCTAAGGCAACAGACTAGACAACGAGGCCGACAAAATGACACTTGCTTTCTACTCCTACTATGCTAACAAGGAGGAAATATCACCCACACAATCACGGTTCCATACAAAGTACTTCATAGGAATCCGTTCCTTGCACTCTGTCCCTAACACCTGGTCACTTTTGAACACGAAGCTAACTCCTGGGACTTAAAGCAACCAATGCTTTTCTAGTTTCTACGTTTGGTAGATAACTCTTTAAGGAATGTTAAAACAGAGAATCATAATCAATGATAGGCAACTGACAGGTTCTTATAGTCCTGAAGCCAACCTCTAGCCTAGGTGCACACTAGCTCTTTTGATGAGCCATTTTTTAAGGCAATCTCGATTGCCTATATGGCGCAAGCCAGAATGAAGGACCTTGGAATGTTCTAAGAAATCTCTTAGAACCTTCTCCCCTTTTTGGTCACCAAGAAAACTAATCACTGGGCTGGGATTTGACCCAGTGATCTCTCAGTCCAGATACTAGCTTTTGGAACATCTTAGCCACAACGAGATGTCATAGGTAGTATTTGCTCGCTTTATTATCTAGTTTAGACCAAGGGGAATTCCTCTAATGGAGTACTACATGCCTTGTTTATCTAGACCAGACTTAGGAGACAAACTCCAAGAAAGAGTGTATGCCTAGTCCTTCTAGTGCCTGTCCAAATATCAGCTATGGACAAGGACCATATCAGGTCAACAAACTCTTCCTTGCACCTCTATCCATAAGCTATGAGATATCTCCTCTCTGTTTGAACTGGAGGAGAGAGGGAGCCTTGGAGTAGCAAGCATATGGGACTAGAAAGGCATCACTTGTGCTGAAGAATGGTCATTAAATCACTCAAAATGATAGAGTACACATATAGCTAGAGCTTGGGCAAGTCAGCCTTCTCACAAGCCATACCACTTAGCCATGGAGGCTAAAGGATCACACACTAGAGTCCATAAACTCACAAAAGAGAGGAAATCAGCCTAGCAATCAGGCTGACCAGTCAAACACGACCTAGAGAGCTAACTCATGCTCTCATGGCACACTCCTAGTGGTCACATAACCCACAATCCCATGGAGAATCGCCATGTCTCCATGGCTAGCACACAAGGATCTCACCTCATATGAAAAGTCAGGAATGGTTATCTTCTTCCTAGCTAGCACACTCTCACAAGGCAACTCAAGAATCTAGGACCTTTTTGGATACTTCTCCCATCAGGTCTTGACCCTGGACCTCTTGCCTTTTTCTTTTCTCAAGCTAAGGCATGGAGCCATTGCCCATGGTCACCCGGATATCGGCGGTCGATGACCCTAAAAACTTTGAAAACTCATATCTTCCAATCCGATTGTTGGATCGACCTTCAACTTGCACAATAGATATTTTGCCACCTGATGTTTCCAATGGTGAGGTTGGATTGATGATCAGAGCAGGAATCTGGTAGTTTCCTGGAACGTGCTCTTGTGGACCTGAAACTGAGCAGGATGACTCCTTTCCCAACAATCTCCTACTTTGCCGTAATCAGAGTGGGCTGAGTCCACATGCCTTCATGCAGAACTGTTGCTTGTCAGGAATCATTGGCTTGGCACAGAAATGAGCGACCTCCTTGCTGGTTGGAGTGAACTCCACCTTGATAGCACCCTCCTGCATCATGTGCCTGAAGAAGTGATATGCGATGTCAGAGTGCATTGTACGTGCATAGTGCTCAGGATTCTTGGCAAGTGCGATTGCGCTCTGGTTGTCGACGCGCACAGGAACTGGAACTGCAACACTCCCACTCATCTCCGCCAAGAGACGCTGAAGCCAAACTACTTCCTTGGCTCCAAAAGTGAGAGAGACATACTGAGTTGTCGTGCTTGAGGTGGCCACAACCACCTGCCGCTTGCTGCACGAGCTGATGGCCCCACCATTCATGAGGAACACATGTCCAGTGATGGACTTGCGGTCCTCCGGATTTGAAGCGAAATCTGCGTCTGTATAGCTGATGATATTGTTGTCGTTGTCGTTGTAGGTGATGCCGATGTTGATGGTTACGGCAAGGTAGCGGAAGATCTGCTTCGCTGCCTTCTAGTGCTCACGTCCGGGATTGGCCATGTGCAAGCTCACAGCGCTAACAGCCTGTACGAGGTCCGGCCTGGTTGCCACCATTAGGTACATGAGGCTGCCGTCGGCGCTCTAGTATTTCTACCGCTCAGCTGCATCCGCTCCTCCATTGAAGCTCACGAGATATTACCGCGTCTCCAGCGGCTTGCCGATGAGTTTTGCCTCTGCCATGCCGAACCGCTGCAAGACATCCTTGATGTAGCGTCTCTGCTACAGTGAGAGAGAGCGTGATTTGCGGTCATACGTGATCTTGATTCCGAGGAAGTATGATGCCTCCCCCATATTAGACATATGGAAGCGCTCCTGCATGGCCTCCTTGAACTCCTCCAGTGCAGACATGCTGTTAGAGAGGAGGAGCATGTCATCCACATAGACGATGATGATAAGGACATCATTCTCATGCCGCCAGTGATAGACGCTGTAGGCACACTAGCTGCGCCCAAACCCCATACACTACAATGCCTCATCGAACTTGCTATTTGAAGTACGCGATACCCGCTTGAGGCCATAGAGCAACTTCTGCAGCTTGCAAACCAGGTGGTCCTGGCCATCCATGACGTATCCCTTTGGCTGCTCCATGTAAATCTTCTTCTCCAGGTTATCGTTCAGGAACGTTGTCTTGACGTCCATGTGGTGGACCTCGAAGTCCTCTACTGCTGCATAGCAATGGAGCATACGTAGAGAGGCAAGCTTTGCAACAGGAGCAAAGGTTTCAGTGTAGTTGATGCCTTCTTACTGCGAGTAGCCCTTGGCGACGAGCCTTGCCTTGTACTTTTCCAGGTTGCCATATGCTCCCCGCTTCTTCTTGAACACCCACTTTTACTTGATCACCTTTCTTCCAGGTGGACGCTCAGTCAGCTTACACGTACCGTTGTGGAGCTGCGACTGTATCTCTAGTTGGACGGCTTGTGTCCAATCTGCTCCATTTGGTGGAGCCATGGCCTCCTTATACGACGTCAACTCATCAGAGTCTGCTACAACTGCGACGTTCATTTGGTCTGGTTTTTTGGAGCATCGAGAAATGCCCGCGCTCACCAGGCTTCTAGCGCAACCTAAAAGGGCACCTCCGACATGGTACTGGGGCATTTGCAGAGTGCTGGTGTGGTGCTGCCGGCACAACTACTCCTGCAAATGGTGGTGTATCTTCTTCCTGTGCTTTTGTCCATGAGGCAGCTGTATCTTTTGCATCAGACATGGGAGAATAGAGTGGTTCTCCCACTGTCACAACAGAGGAAGGGTGAGGAGGCATGGGGTCACGGAGTATGTCTGCTCCCTCTACTTCATGAGCTGCTAATTCTGTTGCCTCTTTGCAGATGATGTTGGTGCCGATCACGTTACATTTGTTGAAAACGACATCTCTAGAGATGATGACATGGCATGTATCCCTCCCGTAGAGAAAAAACGCCTTGCTTGCTATGTCGTAGTCAATCATCAGCATCTGCGCGCTCTTCGCGTCCCATGTTTGCGGCTTCTCTTTTGGTACGTGCATGTGTACCAAGCTACCAAACGCGCGAAGATGAGCCACGCTTGGCTTCTTGCCGGACCATGGCTTTTATGGCATCATCTGCTCCAACGTCTTGCTTGGACTGCGGTTCTTGATGTACAGAGTAGTTCTCATTGCTTCGGCCTAAAAGTCATAGGTGAGCCGAGGCACGTGTAGCATGGAGCGCGCCGACTCAACGATGGTGCGGTTGGCGCATTCTGCTACGTCATTCTGCTACGCCGAGTATGGCACGGTGCATTGTGCCTTGATGCGTGCTGCTCTGAGGTAGTCCCAGCACTCCTTGCTCACGTACTCTCCACCGCGGTCGCTGCGCAACGCCTTGATTTTCTTGCGAGTCTGGTTCTCCACCATGGCCTTGAACTCCTTGAACCTGTCAAAGTTCTGGTCCTTGGAGGAAAGGAAGTACACCGCAGCGTAACGGCTGAAATCATCAGTGATGGTGAAAAAATACCTAGAGCCTCCAAAGCTCTGGGTCTGCATCAGGTCACACAAATCTCCGTGGACCAGCTCTAGCACCTCCTTCACGCGCTCTCCTGCTCCACAGAATGCCTCGCGATTGTGCTTGTCCTCCAAATAGCAGATGTACTACCTCTACTCAAATTTAGAGATGGTGGACAAGTCACGCACCATCTGCTTTGTTTCAAGTTGCTGCAAGGTGTGCATGCCGATTTGGCCGTAGCGTGCATGCCAGATTTCACCACATGTGGCCTGCACACTGCTACAACACTCTGCTTGCGCGGGATCTTGGTATTTTCCACCGGGGTTACATGTCGCCTTCCTCTACCGACCTGGCGAACTCCTCTCTAGTTTTCTTGTCGAGGATGTAGCCATAGTCGTCAAAGACAACTCGTAGTCCTTTGTTGGTGAGAGAGGACACTGAGAGAAGGTTGAACACAGCATGAGGTACATACAGCATGCCATGAAACACTCCCACGTCAATGCCACGCGTGGTCTCCAATCGTATCTGCACAATCCCAATCTCCTCACCATACAACACTGGATCATCACCAAAAGCAATCGGACGGGGAGGAATGGAGAGCACCTGCGTAAACCACTCTTTATGGTGCGTCAGACTCTTGTTACACCGTGAGTCCTTGTACCATACCAAATCCACCTTTTCCTTCTGTGACATGTCAGACTTCGCCATAAACAGGCGGTCGCGCACCTCCTTGGCAACGTTCATGTTCCCAAAATGCTATACGCCGGTCTTGTTCTGTTGCTTGTGCTGCTGCTCACGTTGCTGTGACTGCTATTACTGTTGCTATGGAGATTGCTGCTTTTGCTGCTTTTGCTGCTGCTAGTTCTTGTAAAGCCTCTCTTTTTGGCGATAGTGGCACTTATCCTTCTTCTTGCCTCTGTGCTGCTTGGACTGCTGCTGCGGCTGGTTGTGTGAGCCCATGGCCATGAAAGCTGCTTCACTGCTGCTACTACTGCCATTGCGCTTTGCTGCATTGCGACGCAGTTCTACCTGTACCAGATGCGTGCCGATGAAGTCGAGGTCGAGAGTGGGCTCGCACTCAAACGTCTCTCACACCGTGTCATAGCTCGTTGGGAGTCCCCTCAGCAAGAGGAGGACGAAGTGCGTGTTGTGATATGAATGATCCTTGGCCACTAGTCTCCAGAATTGGCAAGTAGTGGACGGACCAGGCATGCACTGCTCATGTGGAGCAAGTCCCCTGGTCGTGTCCAATAGACCAGGCATGCACTGTCCTTGTTCAAGGATAAGTCCCCTTGGTTGTTTCTGATGATGTGTATTCAGATTGTCAATTTGACCGTACAAATGGAAAGAGCAGGTTTCAAACTGTCAGCTCTCTAAGTTTCGGGCTGATCCAACGGTCGGATTGCAAGATGCAAGATGTGCTTTGGATCAGGAGTGTCTTCCGTGATTGAGGAGATGACCTCCTTAACTTAAGAAGTGACATCGGCCGAGGCGCGCACAATTCGGGTAAGCCGAGGCGCATGTGCTTCCGCTGCCAAAGGCACTCCTCATTTATTCATGCCTTGTGCTTGCCATTGTCTCAACGACTCCTTCACTTGATGTCTCTTGTTTGAGCTGTGCGCTTGAAACTGAGCTTGATATGAACTGCTAAGGTGGTTGTAATCTTGCTCGTGTGAGAGTGCTGACTTGTTTTATTGAGCTCTCACACCAAGAAAGAAGAAGGCTTAGAGGGCGGGAGCCCCTAAGACCTTGAGCAAAAGTACCTGGGTAGCTAGGTCTAACCAGAGGCATAGTGAATTCCTTGGGGGTGATCGTGATCCCTTGGTGAAATTCCCTTGGACGATCAGTAGTTGCCATTGTGTCGGTGCTATTTTCTAGACCGGAGCCTCAAGCCACGTAACTCAGGAAGAACAAAAGGGTTATGGGCCCACGCCTAGTATGAGACTTAGTTGCAAAAAGCAAACAGGTTGCTTAGTAGCTCGACAAACATGAGGAGCGCAGACGCTTTATCACACCTATAGGTACTCCTCTTCGGCCCTCTGTCTAAGACCTCTCATCAGGTTGACATCCGCTCCATCAGCCTGACATCGGCATCAACAAGAGGTGTAGCAGAGCGGCCTCAACGGAAGCAGATCCACCTCAACCACAGGTACCATGGCTCCAACTATAGTCGAGGAGAAAGGTAAGAGCGTCATCGAGGAAGGCTCGTGGACGAGCATACCTGTGGCCACCACTGGAGCTGTGACGTCCATAGTAGAGGCAAGGACTGGCATTCATGCGCCAATTCCTAAATTTAATGTGAAACAATTCTCGCTCTAGAAGTGGCAGTTTGATATCATAGTAGATGACCGTGATCTCCTCCCCTACTTCACAGGGGAGGCTACCCAACTACTTTCATCCCAACCAGAGGAGCTCGTAGTGTGGAAGCGGGCCAACAAGAAATACATGACCATTCTGGTCCCAGCACTGCAGCAGCATCTACTCTCTCATATCTCCGGCCTCACAAACGCAGCTGAGGCATACAAGAATACATGCAAGGTCTACCAGAGTTACTCCCTCGCCAACCATTTGTTCATCCTCCAAAAGTTGCTTAGGATGTTGCTGACTGAAGGCGAGGATGTCCTAAAATTCTTGCAGTAGTTTGGGACTCTCCTTCAGCAAGCCACCATCATGGGCCACAGCCTTGAAGCCGACATACAGGGGATGATTCTCCTCATGACTCTTCCACCAAGCTTGGGCCCCATGATTACTGTGGTTGGTGGCTGGCCAGAGGACCACGTGAAGTACTCCAACATCTCAGAGTACATCCGCAATGAGGCTATGCGGCGTAGCCATAGCGAGGCCAACATCACAACCTATGCTAAGGGCGCAGCAAGCAGCAGCAGCACTAGCAACTCAGGGCAGCAGGAGGGGGTAGGCGGCAAGGGGAAGGACAAGCGACGGCTTGGCAACTGCCACAACTATGGCAAGGCAGGGCACTTGGCAGACGAGTGCCGTGCTCCAAAGAAAGAAGGGATCAAGGGAGAGAGAGAGAAGGATAACAAGGGAGGTAAGGGTGGGAAGCAACCCACCGCATTGGTGGCACAAGGCACGACTGGCGCTGGCAATGCACTCCTTAAGCCAGGGGCCTTTGTACTTGACTCTGGCACAAATCACCATTCCACCAACGACAAACGGGGGCTCTCCTCCATGGACCCCTGCCACCTCAACTTCCGTTGTGCTAACGGGAGGGTGGAACCAACTGAACAGGTGGGTGACAAGCTGGTAACCATCTAGGTAAATGGGCAAGAGAAGGAACTCAAGCTCACCGAGCTAGTCTATCCGTCCAATTTTGCTGCCAACCTACTCACCGTCAGCAACATTACTGACCGAGACATGACGGTCGTCTTCAACAAGAACATGGTTGTTATGCTTCCCACGCTGGCATTGAAAATACAGTACGCTGCAAAGAGTGTAGTAGCGGATGTTCCACGCGTGGACGGCCGCTACATCCTCCAAACCAAGAAGGAGGGTGCTGCCAAAGCTGGGGCAGCCATGACTGCCGGGGGCAGTCAGGTGGTAAAGGCAGAAAACAACTGCCTGTCAATATTAGCAAATATAACAAAATCAGTGGAAGCTGTACCATCCACCCATCCCAAAGTAATCGCTAAGGCTGCCACGGCATCGAAAGCGAATTGTGGCCAAGACCTTTGGCACAAACGCTTGATCCACGCCGCCCACTCCACGTTGGAGACAATGGGCAAGCACGAGCTGGTACGAGGCCGGACCTTGGGGAAGGGAGAGGGTACAGGGAATGTGAAGAACGTATGTGATGCCTGCCTCATGGGCAAGACTAAGAGGAAAGGGCGCAAGGGGAATAAGCACGGAAATTTGGCAAATGAACCTCTCGAGTTGGTCCACACTGACGTGTGTGGGCCGATGCGGACAACCATAGTCGGAGGCTGCAAGTACTTCCTCACCTTCATATATAACAAAAAGAGAAAGATCTGGACGTACTTCGTGAAGCAGAAGAGTGAGGTAAAGGAACATCTGCAGCACTTTATCGTAATGGTTGAGCGGCAGACCAGCAAGAAGGTCAAGGCGCTTTGTTGTGATAATGGTGGGGAATACAATGCCTGTGAGGACTGGCTGGCGGAGCAAAGGATACGGCAAGAAAGTACAGTACCCGAGTTGCCCGAGAGCAATGGTGTCACTGAATGGCTCAACCAAACCATCCTCGGGATGGTAAGAACGATGTTGTATGAAGCAAAGCTGCCAGGACGGTTATGGGCCGAGGCTACTAGGATAGCGGCATACATCATCAACCTCACACCTGCATCAGCCCTTCGAGGAAAGGGGAAAAAGAAGCTGCCGGTGATGACCCCACAAGAGGCATGGTTGTTGGAACTTCAGGAGAGAGGGAGCCTTGGAGCAGCGAGCATGTGTGTTTGGAAGGGCATCACTTGTACTGAAGAATGGTTGTTCAATCACTCAAAATGATGGAATACATATAGAGCTAGAGCTTGGGCAAGTCAGCCCTCTCACAAGCCACACCACTTAGCCATGGAGGCTAAGGCTCACACACTAGAGTCCATAATCTCACACAAGGGAGGAAATCAGCCTAGCAATCAGGCTGACCACTCANACACGACCTAGAGAGCTAGAGAATGCTCTCATGGCACACTCCTAGTAGTCACATAACCCACAAACCCATGGAGAATCGCCATGTGTCCATGGCTAGCACACAAGGATCTCACCTCACCTAAAAAGTAAGGAAAGGTACCTTTATCCTAGTCAGCACACTCTAACAAGGCAATCCTAAGACCAAGGACCTTTTGGATATTTCTCCCATCAGGTCTTGACCCTGGACCTCTTGCCTTTTTCTTTTCTCAGGCTAAGGTATGGAGCCATCACCCATGCCCACCCAGACATCGACGGTCCATGACCCCTGAAACTTTGAAAATTCATATCTCCCAATCCGACCGTTGGATCGGCCTCACACTTGGACTGTAGACATTTTGCCACCTGATCTTTCCAATGGTGAAGTTGGATTGGTGATCGGAGTAGGCATCTGGTACTTTCCTGGAACTTGCTCCTGTGGACCTAAAACTGAGCCAGATGGCTCCTTTCCCAACAATCTCCCACTTTGCCGTAGTCAGAGTGGGCTGAGTCCACATGCCTTCATGCAGAACTGCTGTTTCTCACGGGTCACTGGCTTGGTGCAGAAATCAGCGACTTGCTTGCTGCTTGGAGTAAACTCTAGCTTGATAGCACCCTCCTGCACCATGTGCCTGATGAAATGATATGCGATATCAATGGCTTGGTGCGTGCATGGTGCTCAGGATTCTTGGCGAGTGCGATTGCGCTTTGGTTGTCGACGCGCACAGGAACTGGAACTACTGCACTCCCACTCATCTCTGCCATGCGACGTTGGAGCCAAACTGCTTCCTTGGCTCCAAAGCTGAGAGATACCTACTCAGCTTCTGTGCTCGAGGTGGCCACGACCACCTGCCGCTTGCTGCACCAGCTGATGGCTCCACCATTCATGAGGAACACATGTCCAGAGATGGACTTGCGGTCCTCGAGGTTTGAAGCACAATCTGCGTCTGTGCAGCCGATGATGCTGTTGTCATTGCCGTTGTAGGTGATGCCGATGTTGATGGTTCCAGCAAGGTAGCGGAAGATCCGCTTCACTGCCTTCTGGTGCTCCGGTCCGGGATTAGCCATGTGCTGGCTCACAGCGCTCACAGCCTGTACGAGGTCCAGCCTGGTTGCCACCATCAGGTACATGAGACTGCCGACGGCGCTTTGGTACTTCTGCCGCTCAGCTGCATTTGCTTCTCCATTGAAGCTCACGAGGTACTGCCGCGTCTCGAGCGGCATGCCGATGGGTTTTGCCTCTGCCATGCCAAACCGCTGCAAAACATCCTTAGTGTAGCGGCTCTGCTGCAGCGAGAGAGAGCGTGACTTGCGGTCACGCATGATCTGGATACCGAGGAAGTATGATGCCTCCCCGAGATCAGACATCTGGAAGCGCTCCTGCATGGCTTCCTTGAACTCCTGCCGTGCAGACATGCTGTTGGAAAGGAGGAGCATGTCATCCACATAGACAATGATGATGAGGATCTCATGCTCATGCTGCCAGCGATACACGCTGTAGTCACAGTCGCTGCGCTCAAACCCCATGCATTGCAACGCCGCATTCAACTTCTGGTTCCAAACACGCGACGCTTGCTTGAGGCCGTACAGTGACTTCTGCAGCTTGCAGACCAGGTGCTCCTGGCCATCCATGACGAACCCCTCTGGCTGCTCCATGTAGATCTCCTCCTCCAAGTCACCATTCAAGAATGCCGTCTTGACATCCATGTGGTGAACCTCGAAGTCCTCAGCTGCTGCATAAGAGAGGAGCGTGCGCATAGAGGCAAGCTTTGCAACAGGGGCAAAAGTTTCTGTGTAGTCGATACCCTCCTGCTACGAGTAGCCCTTGGCGACCAGCCTCGCCTTGTACTTTTCCAGGTTACCATCTGCTCCCCGCTTCTTCTTGAAGATCCACTTGCACTTGATCACCTTACGTCCTGGTGGACGCTCAGTCAGCTCCCACGTGCCGTTGTCCAGCTGCGACTGTATCCCGTGCTGCACGGCTTGCGCCCAATCTGCTGCATCCGGTGTAGCCATGGCCTCCTTGTATAACGTTGGCTCATCTGAATGTGCTGCAACTGCGAAGTTCATCTGTTCTGGTTTCTGCAGCATCCAGAAATGGCCGCGCTCACCAGGCTTGTAATGCACCCTAAGAGGGTACCTGCGACCTGGTGCTGGAGCGTTAGCAGGTGGCTGGCGCGGTGCTGCTGGCAAAATTGCTGCTGCTGGTGGTGCTACATCTTCCTCCTCTGCTTCTGCCGATGAGGCTGCTGTATCTGCAACATCAGACATGGGAGAGTAGAGTGATTCTCCCTCTGTCATAGTAGAGGAAGAATTGGGAGAAACTGGATAAGGAAGAATTTCTGCTCCAACTGTCTCGTCAGCTGCTGGTTCTGCTGCCTCTTCACACACGATCATGGTGCCGATGACGTTGCTCTCGTTGAAGACGACATCCTTGTAGAGGATGACATGGCCTGTATCCCTCTCGTAGAGGCGATACGCCTTGCTTGCCACGTCGTAGCCAATCATCAACATCTGCGCACTCTTCACGTCCCACTTTTGCCGCTTCTCTTTTGGCACGTGCATGTGCGCCAAACTGCCAAACGCGCGAAGATGACCCACGCTCGGCTTCTTGCCGAACTACGCCTCGTACGGCGTCATCTGCTCTAAGGCCTTGGTTGGACTGCGTTTCTTGATGTAGACCGCAGTGCTCACGGCTTCAGCCCAGAAGTCGTAGGTCAGCCGGGCCGCGTGCAGCATGGAGCGCGCCGACTCCACAATGGTACGATTGGCGCGTTCTACTACCCCCGTTCTGCTGCGGCGAGTACGGCGCGGTACGCTGTGCCTTGATGCCAGCTACTGCGAGGTAGTCTTGGAACTCCTTGCTTAGGTATTCTCCACCACGATCGCTGCGCAGCGCCTTGATCTTCTTGCCAGTCTGGTTCTCCACCATGGCCTTGAAGTCCTAGAACCTGTCAAAGTACTGGTCCTTGGAGGAAAGGAAGTACACAGCAGTGTAGCGGCTGAAATCATCAATGAAGGTGAGAAAATACCTAGAGCCTCCAAAGCTCAGGGTCTGCATCGGTCCGCACAAGTCCGTGTGGACCAGCTCCAATACCTCTTTTGCACGCTCCCCTACTCCAGAGAACGCCTCGCGATGCTGCTTCCCCTCCAAACAGCCAATACATAACTGGTGTTCAAAGTTAGAGATGGTAGGCAGGTCACGCACCATCTGCTTTGCTTGAAGCTGCTGCAAGGCGCGCATGCCGATGTGGCCGTAGCGCGTATGCCAGATCTCACCATCTGTTGCCTGCACCACTGCTGCAAGACTCTGCTCACGCGGGATCTTGGTCGCCCCCAGCAGGCGGTACATGTCGCCCTCCTTCACCGACTTGGCCAACTCCTCTCCTGTTTCCTTGTTGAGGATGTAGCCATAGTCATCATCGAAGACAACGCGCAGTCCTGTGTTGGTGAGAGAGGACACTGAGAGAAGGTTGAACGCAGCATCAGGCACATAGAGCACGCCATGGAAAACTCCTACTTCAATGCCACGCGGATCTCCAACCACATCTCCACATTCCCAATCCCCTTAGCATACACCACCCGATCATCACCTAAAGCAATCGGCCGAGGAGGAATGGAGAGCAGTTGTGTGAACCACTCCTTGTGGTGCGTCAGACTCTTGGTACACCCCGAGTCCTTGTACCATGCCAGATCCGCCTTTTCCTTCTGCGACATGTCAGACTTCGCCATGAAGAGGCGGTCGCGCACCTCCTTGGCGACGTTCATGTTGCCAAAATGGCGCACGCTAGTCTGGTTTTGCTGCTGCTGCTGCTGCTGCCGTTGCTGTGACTGCTGCTGCTGTTGCTGTGGAGATTGCTACTTTTGCTGCTGCTGCTGCTGCTCCTTCTGGTCCCTCTTGAACTTGAAGCACTCTTTCTTGTAGTGCCCCTCTTTCTGGCAATAGTGGCACTTGCCCTTCTTCTTCCCTCTCTGCTGCCCGGACTGTTGCTGCTGCTGGTTGCGTGAGCCCATGGCCATGAAAGCTGCTTCACTGCTGCTGCTGCCGCCATTGCGCTTTGCTGCATTGCGACGCAATTCCACCTGCACCAGGTGTGTGCAGATGAAGTCGAGGTCGAGAGTTGGCTGGCACTGCAGCGTCTCTCGCACCATGTTGTAGCTGGTTGGGAGTCCCCTCAGCAAGAGGAGGATGAAGCGTGTCTCTTCCATAGGGTTGCCGGCCGCTTTCAGCTGCTTCGCCAGCTCCTTTGCCCTGTCCAGATACGCCTCCATCCCTTCACCACCCTGCATTTTCAGCGCCATCATCTTTTCCTCCAAAAGCATGAGGAATGCAGGATCCTTGCTCTCATACTTCTTGCACAACGTGTCCTACCCCTCCTTTGCAGTAGCCTTGTCACTCACGTACTAAAGATGCGGGTTGGAGATGGAGTTAACAAGCAAACTGTAGGCCTGCCTATTCTTCTTCTTCCACTCCTCGTACATCGCTGGTACAGCTGCAAAAGAACCCGCATCAACTGCACCCTTTTGCGGCGTCTTCCCCGCCACCACCTGCGATGCGGTGATGCCTTTTGCTTGTGGAACTGGAGCCGGCTCGTCACCGCTCACCACCTCCCACAAGCCCCTCTCCTCCAAAAGGAGGCGGGTACGGACCTTCCAAAACGTGAAGTTGGCGCGTCCCTCCAGCCTCTCCAAAGGCTGGGCTGCTGTTACAACACCAGCTGCTGCCATTTTGAGCCTTGATGATGCTCAGCGCTGCCCTTGGATGGCGGCGCTACCCCTGCTTCTGCTGCTGCTTCTGCCAGAAATCTGTCTGACGGAAAGTGGACTGTAGATGCCAGCAAACTCTGAATTTTGAAAAACTGAGCCCACCACTGGAAAAGTCAGCTCAAAACCTTTCCGATCGATCCATAAAACTGGGTCATCAACAGGGGATTTTGAAAGATATGCCCTCTTGAAAACAGGGTATGCTTCTGCTCCTACTCCAACTCAGACCAGCCAGCTTGTAAACGGCGTTTCTCCCAAATGAATCGATGGATTGCAAACATTTTTACACCAATTGAAAGCGTGGGAAAAATACTACAATTCGCATGTGCCACTTTTTAAATTTGACAAAGAAACGAGAGAGTTATGATCATCACAAGGCGACAGTCTTACTCATAGAGAAGAGTGTAGCCCCGGCCGACCTCGTTTTGAGCATAACTCTCAATCCGACTGTCGGATCTTCGCGATCTTGGGCTCGTTGGAGAGCTTTTCTTTTGATCTTGAAGATCCAGTGGTTGATTGTCAAATCTGGTGAAGGTTTCACCCCAACCCGTCACTCTCAAAGTGACGGCCTGTGCTGGCTGGAAGTGGCAGAACTTGGCTCTGATACCAAATGTTGGAACTCAAGGAGAGAGGGAGCCTTGGAGAAGCGAGCATGTGTGATTGGAAGGGCATTATTTGTGCTGAAGAATGGTTATTCAATCACTCAAAATGATGGAGTACATATAGAGCTAGAGCTTGGGCAAGTCAGCCCTCTCACAAGCCACACCACTTAGCCATGGAGGCTAAGGCTCACACACTAGAGTCCATAATCTCACACAAGGGAGGAAATCAGCCTAGCAATCAGGCTGACCACTCACACACGACCTAGAGAGCTAGAGAATGCTCTCATGGCACACTCCTAGTGGTCACATAACCCACAAACCCATGGAGAATCGCCATGTGTCCATGGCTAGCACACAAGGATCTCACCTCACCTAAAAAGTAAGGAGAGGTACCTTTATCCTAGTCAGCACACTCTGACAAGGCAATCCTAAGANTACATATAGAGCTAGAGCTTGGGCAAGTCAGCCCTCTCACAAGCCACACCACTTAGCCATGGAGGCTAAGGCTCACACACTAGAGTCCATAATCTCACACAAGGGAGGAAATCAGCCTAGCAATCAGGCTGACCACTCACACACGACCTAGAGAGCTAGAGAATGCTCTCATGGCACACTCCTAGTAGTCACCTAACCCACAAACCCATGGAGAATTGCCATGTGTCCATAACTAGCACACAAGGATCTCACCTCACCTAAAAAGTAAGGAGAGGTACCTTTATCCTAGTCAGCACACTCTGACAAGGCAATCCTAAGACCAAGGACCTTTTTGGATATTTCTCCCATCAGGTCTTGACCCTGGACCTCTTGCCTTTTTCTTGTCTCAGGCTAAGGCATGGAGCCATCACCCATGCCCACCCAGACATTGACGGTCCATGACCCCCGAAACTTTGAAAATTCATATCTCCCAATCCGATCGTTGGATCGGCCTCAAACTTGGACCGTAAACATTTTGCCACCTGATCTTTCCAATGGTGAAGTCGGATTGGCGATCGGAGTAGGCATCTGGTACTTTTATGGAACTTGCTCCTGTGGACCTGAAACTGAGCCAGATGGCTCCTTTCCCAACAATGGTCGGGCAAGAAACTTGATGTCTCACATTTACGAGTGTTTGGCTGCCAGGCCTATGCCAAGAAGCTGATGAGGGAGGGTGCCATCAAGCTGGATCCGTAGGCAAAGAAATGTCTGCTCTTGGGGTACGACAGTGCCCAATGCTCTTACAAGCTCTAGGACCTACAAGGCAACAAAGTGATTTGTTGTAAAGACGTGGACTTCAAGGTGGCTGTCCTAGGAGCAGAATAGCAGTTCAAGGACAAGCTAGTGCCCAAACCGGGTGAATGGCTGGTTTTACAAGAGACAGGCGATGAGACACCACAGCGGTGGAGCAACATTAAGGCAACAGAGGCAAGAGGAGTGATAGCTTCAGGGAGAGTCGTAACAGAGGACTCCGATGTAAATTCAGATTATTCCTTTTCTGATGATGAGGACTCTTCCACTCAGGGAGAGTCTTTGGTAAGAGAACCAGAGCAACAAGAGCAGCAGTAGCACGAGCAGCAGCAACAGACGTCGCAGCATCATGTAGTAAGACGCAGCTTGCGCTTATCTATCCTACCACAACAGTATGATGCTACAACTGGTGAGTGGACTGGTCTGAGTTATGCCTTCGTGGCTTAGGGAGAGCCGTCCACAATGGCAGAAGCACTTGCTCTACCAGATGGGACTAAGTGGTAGGCCGCCATCAGAAGCGAGTTGGCCTCGCACAAGGAGAACAGTACATGGAAGCTGGTGGACCGGCCAGCTGGTGCTAACGTTGTAGGGTGCAAGTGGGTCATGGTCAAGATGCTGAAGAAGGATGGGACCATCGACCGCCACAAGGCGCGGCTGGTGGCTAAGGGCTTTGCGCAGTGGCCGAGGAGCAAGTACGATGAGACATACGCGCCCGTCGTCACCTTTGCAACGATGCGGTCTCTCCTCGCAACAGCAGCAGCCAAGAACTTAGAGATTAATAAGATGGATGTCAAGAATGCATTTATCTACAGAAAGCTTGACAAAAAAGTCTTGATGGAGGTACCTGAGGGGGTGGATGCACCACCCGGAAAAGTTTGCAAGCTCGACAACTCATTGTATGGATTGAAACAGGCCCCGAGGTGTTGTAAGAAGGAGATGGACACCTTCATGGAGGGGTCTGGGTACGGTGACTGCGAGAATGACGTTAGTATGTACGTACGAGAGGACGAGGATGGCCTCGTCTTGGTGGCTCTTTACGTCGATGACCTCATCATCTGCTCATCATCAACAAAGTCATTGAAGAACATCAAGATGAGCTCAGCGGCCAGTTCCAAATGTAAGACCTGGGACCTCTTGAGTACTACCTAGACTTTAGTATCACGCGATATAGCTGAGCCGGCACCATCAGGCTCAGCCAGAGCAAATAAATTGATCACATCCTTAAGCGGTACGACATGGAGCAGATTCCATCCTCACCTCACGTGCCGCTCCTACCAACAAAGCAGAGCAGGTCGACATTGCAGGCGTGCCATATCAGTCTTTCGTGGGCAGTCTAATGTAGGCAATGGTCGCGATTCACCCTAACATCTGCCACGCTGTGGGGCAAGTGAGCAGGTATGTGGCCAACCTTGGACCACAATACTGGCAAGCACTGAAGCGGATCTTTCGCTACTTGAAGGGCACGCGACACAGTAGGGTGGGGTGCCACAGTCGGAATCCTTGTGGCTTATGGTGTACATCGATGCAGATTAGGCCGGGAATGTCGACGACCGCAAGTCCACGTCGGGCTACGTGTGCATGCTGAACGGAGGAGCCGTATCATGGGCAAGCCACAAGCAGTACTGCGTCTCCCTCTCCTCTACCGAAGCAGAGTATATCGCTCTAGCGGGAGCGTGCAAGGAGACAATGTGGCTACGCAGCTTGCTCCAAGAGATACGAGCACCTCAATCGGCTGCTATAGTGGTCAAGGTGGACAACAAGTCTGTCATCAACATGTCCAAAAATGGCACCTTGACGTGAAGGACAAAACACATCAAAGTTTAGTACCACTTCAGTTGCAACCTGGTCGCTAAGGGAGTGCTGGAGCTGGAGCACATTGCGTCCAAGCTCAACCGGGCAAACATGCTGACAAAAAAACCCTTCGTCGAGAACTCCACCTTGCAAGAAGACAGGGTATCGGCATGAAGAGCGTAAGTGACGAAGACTGAAGACAGGGAAAGTGGCCAGAGGAGCAAGGGAGATTGTTGTTGTATGAATGCCCCTTGGCCACTAGTCTCCAGAATTGACAAATAGTGGATGGACTAGGCATGCACTCATGTGGAGCAAGTCCCCTAGGTCTTGTCCAACAGACCAGGCATGCATTGTCCTTGTTCAAGGATACGTTCCCTAGGTTTTATTCTGATGATGGCTATTGATATTGTCAAACTGACCGTACCAATGGAAAGAGCAGATTTCGAACTGTCAGCTGTCCAAGTTTCGGGATGATCCAACGGTCAGATTGGAAGATGCAAGATATGCTTTGGATCCGGGGATGTCTTTCCTGATTGAGGGAAGTACCTGCTTAAACTAAGGAGTGACATCGACCGTGGCGTGCGCGCTTCGGGTTAGCCGAGGCGTACGCGCTTTGGCTGCCAAAGGCACTCCTTTGCTGTTTATGCCTTGTACTTGCCATTGTCTCAACGAATGCTTCACTTGATGTCTCTTGTTTGAGTTGTGCGCTTGAGACTTCGCTTGATATGAACTTCTAAGGTGGTTGTAATCTTGCTCGTGTGAGAGTCTTGACTAAATTTGTTGAGCTCTCACACTAAGGAAGAAGAAGGCTTAGAAAGCGAGAGCCCCTAAGACCTTGAGCGAAAGCACCTGGGTAGCTAGGTCACACCATAGGCATAGTTAATTCCTTGGGGATGATCGTGATCCTTGGATGCAATTCCCTTTGACGGTCGGCAGTTGCCATTGTGTCCGCAATGTTTTCTCGACCGGAGCCTGATGCCACGTGACTCAGGAATAAGAGTAAGTGTCTTCTACAAGGCTGCCGGCCGCTTTCAGCTGCTTCGCTATCTCCTTTCTCCTGTCCAAGTACGCCTCAATCCCTTTGCCACCTTACATTTTTAACGCCATTATCTTCTCCTCCAAAAGCATGACGAATGTAGGATCCGTGCTCCTCTACTTCTTGCACAACGTGTCCCACCCCTCTTTTACAATACCCTTGTCACTCACGTACTGAAGATGCGGGTTGGAGATGGTGTTGACAAGCAGTCTGCAGGCCTACCTATCCTTCTACTTCCACTCCTCATATGCCACCGCTGCAGTTGTAGATGAACTGGCATCTGCTGCACCTTTCTACGGCGTCTTTCTCGCCACCACCTTTGCTGTGGTGATGACTTTTGCCTGTGGAGGCGGAGCGCGCTCGTCGCCGCTCACCACCTCCCACAAGCCCCTCTCCTCCAAAAGGAGGCAGGCATGAATCTTCCAAAACGTGAATTTAGTGCATCTTTCCAGCCTCTCCAAGGACTGGGCTGCTGTTACCACGCCTGCTGCTGCCATTTTAAGCCTTGGTGATGCCCAGGGCTAACCTTGAGTGGAGGCGCTTCCCCTGCTTCTTGTTGGAAAGGGAGCCATAAGGCTCAATTTCAGGTCCACAGGAGCAAGTTCCAGGAAAGTACCAGATGCCTGCTCCGATTGCCAATCCGACTTCACCATTGAAAAGATCATGTGGCAAAATGTCTACGGTCCAAGTTTGAGGCCGATCCAACGGTCGAATTGGGATATATGAATTTTTGAAGTTTCGGGGGTCATGGACCGTCGATGTCTGGGTGGTCATGGGTGATGGCTCCATGCCTTAGCCTGAGAAAAGAAAAAGGCAAGAGGTCCAGGGTCAAGACCTGATGGGAGAAATATCCAAAAAGGTCCTTGGTCTTAGGATTGCCTTGTCAGAGTGTGCTGACTAGGATAAAGGTACCTCTCCTTACTTTTTAGGTGAGGTGAGATCCTTGTGTACTAGCCATGGACACATAGCGATTCTCCATGGGTTTGTGGGTTATGTGACCACTAGGAGTGTGCCATGAGAGCATTCTCTAGCTCTCTAGGTCGTGTGTGAGTGGTCAGCCTGATTGCTAGGCTGATTTCCTCCCTTGTGTGAGATTATGGATTCTAGTGTGTGAGCCTTAGCCTCCATGGCTAAGTGGTGTGGCTTGTGAGAGGGCTGACTTGCCCAAGCTCTCGCTCTATATGTACTCCATCATTTTGAGTGATTGAACAACCATTCTTCAGCACAAGTGATGCCCTCCCAATCACACATGCTCGCTGCTCCAAGGCTCCCTCTCTCCTCCATTTCCAACATTTGGTATCAGAGCCAAGTTCTGCCACTTTTAGCCAGCACAGGCCGTCACTTTGAGAGTGACGGGTTGGGGTGAAACCTTCAACAAATTTGACAATCAACCACAGGGCCGTCAAGTTCAGAAGACAAGCTTTCCAATGACCCCAAGATCGCGAAGATCCAACGGTCGGATTGAGAGTTATGCTCAAAACGAGGTCGGCTAGGGCTACACTCTTCTCAATGAGTAAGATTGTCGCCTTGTGATGACCATAACTCTCTCGTTTCTTTGTCAAATTTAAGAAGTGGCACATGCGAATTGTAGTATTTTTCATAAGCTTTCTATTGGTGCAAAAATATTTGCATTCCATTGATTCGTTTGGGAGAAACGCCGTTTACAAGCTGGCTGGCCTGAGTTGGAGTAGGAGCAGAAGCATACCCTGTTTTCAAGAGGGCATATCGTTTGAAATCCCCTGTTGATGACCCTGTTTTATGGGTCGATCTGAAAGGTTTTGAGCTAACTTTTCAAGTGGTGGGCTTCGTTTTTTAAAATTCCCAGTCTGCTGGCATCTACAGTCCATTTTCTGTCAGACAGATTTCTGGCAGAAGCAGCAGCAGAAGCAGGGGTAGCGCCGCCATCCAAGGGCAGCTCTGAGCATCACCAAGGCTCAAAATGGCAGCAGCTGGCGTTGTGACAGCAGTCCAGCCTTTGGAGAGGCTGGAGGGGCGCGCCAACTTCACGTTTTGGAAGATCCGTACCCGCCTCCTTTTGGAGGAGAGGGGCTTGTGGGAGGTGGTGAGCGGCGACGAGCCGGCTCCAGTTCCACAGGCAAAAGGCATCACCGCAGTGCAGGTGGTGGCGGGGAAGACGCCACAAAAGGGTGCAGCTGATGCGGGTTCTTCTGCAGCTGTACCAGCGACGTATGAGGAGTGGAAGAAGAAGGACAGGCAGGCCTATAGGTTGCTTGTCAACACCATCTCCAACCCGCATCTTCAGTACGTGAGTGACAAGGCTACTGCAAAGGAGGGGTGGGACACATTGTGCAAGAAGTATGAGAGTAAGGATCCTGCATTCCTCATACTTTTGGAGGAAAAGATGATGGCGCTGAAAATGCAGGGTGGTGAAGGGATGGAGGCGTATCTGGNCTCGACCTCGACTTCATCTGCACACACCTGGTGCAGGTGGAATTGCGTCGCAATGCAGCAAAGCGCAATGGCGGCAGCAACAGTGAAGCAGCTTTCATGGCCATGGGCTCACGCAACCAGCAGCAGCAGCAGTCCGGGCAGCAGAGAGGCAAGAAGAAGGGCAAGTGCCACTATTGCCAGAAAGAGGGGCACTACAAGAAAGAGTGCTTCAAGTTCAAGAGGGACCAGAAGGAGCAGCAGCAGCAGCAGCAGCAAAAGCAGCAATCTCCACAGCAACAGCAGCAGCAGTCACAACAACGCCAGCAGCAGCAGCAGCAGCAGAACCAGACTGGCGTGCGCCATTTTGGCAACATGAACGTTGCCAAGGAGGTGCGCGACCGCCTCTTCATGGCGAAGTCTGACATGTCGCAGAAGGAAAAGGCGGATCTGGCGTGGTACAAGGACTCGGGGTGTACCAAGAGTCTGACGCACCACAAGGAGTGGTTCACGCAGCTGCTCTCCATTCCCCCCCGTCCGATTGCTTTGGGTGATGATCGGGTGGTGTATGCTGAGGGGATTGGGATTGTGGAGATGTGGTTGGAGACCCCGCGTGGCATTGAAGTGGGAGTGTTCCATGGCGTGCTGTATGTGCCTGATGCTGCGTTCAACCTTCTCTCAGTGTCCTCTCTCACAAACACAGGACTGCGCGTCGTTTTTGACGATGATTACGGCTACATCCTCGACAAGGAAACAGGAGAGGAGTTGGCCAAGTCGGTGAAGGAGGGCGACATGTACCGCCTGCTGGGGGCGACCAAGATCCCGCGTGAGCAGAGTCTTGCAGCAGTGGTGCAGGCGACAGATGGCGAGATCTGGCATGCACGCTACGGCCACATCGGCATGCGCGCCTTACAGCAGCTTCAAGCAAAGCAGATGGTGCGTGACCTACCTACCATCTCTAACTTTGAGCAGCAGTTATGCATTGGCTGTTTGGAGGGGAAGCAGCACCACGAGGCGTTCTCTGGAGCAGGGGAGCGTGCAAAAGGGGTGTTGGAGCTGGTCTACACGGACTTGTGCGGACCGATGCAGACCCAGAGCTTTGGAGGCTCTTGGTATTTTCTCACCTTCATTGATGATTTCAGCCGTTACACTGCTGTGTACTTCCTTTCCTCCAAGGACCAGTGCTTTGACAGGTTCAAGGAGTTCAAGGCCATGATGGAGAACCAGACCGGCAAGAACAAGGCGCTGCGCAGCGATCGCGGTGGAGAATACCTAAGCAAGGAGTTCCAGGACTACCTCGCAGTAGCTGGCATCAAGGCGCAGCGTACCGCGCCGTACTCGCCGCAGCAGAACGGCGTAGCAGAA
>SZWC01001083.1:307342-319954 GCA_023375785.1 Penium margaritaceum | reverse complement strand
CCATCCCCACAACTACAACTGCTTCAGCTGCTGCACCTGTTGTTGATGCCGATGAACCTGTGTTTGAGGCCGTTGTAGGCTGTTGGTGAGAAGAGGAAACTGCTTCCCCTGTTACTGTTGGCCGTTGTAAGCAGATGTAGGCTGATGTAGGCTGATGTAGGCTGATGTCAGCTCCCAAGGTAGAAAGGTGCAGATGTGTTGCATTCCCCTCCTGCTGATATTGCCCTGCAAACAGAGAAGTTGGGTGAGAGCGAAGGCGCTCTCACTGCTTGTGACCTTAGCAGTTGCGTGCGTGAAACTTCCCTAACCAGAGGAGTGGGCCCATAACCCTTTGTAAGCTACTGAGCTAACCACCTCTGGCAGAGAAGCCGCGAAACCGAAAAGCTCACAAAGGTTTTTAGGCCTTCTTCCTTTGTTGACATGTGTCATGCACCCCAAACTTAATCAGGCATACACTTCACCTTCAAGAGTACTAACGCCTTAGCATTACATCTCAAGAAGAGCTCAAGTCGTCAATACGCAAGAGAGCATCAAGCAAGGGTTGATTGATCAGCATGCAAGACAAGTCCTTTTATAGCTGTCTGTCCAGTCCTAGAACTCAAAAGCACATTCAACAGGTGGAGGATTTCCGGAGCCCCCTCCCATTGCTCCGGTTCTTGGCGTCCTTGAGCAGAAGAGCCACTACTCGCTGGTCTCTTTCATCAGGTTGTTTGTCGAGTGCGAGGTGATGGCTGTCATCGTGCATCGCGATGGTTTCTGTCGCCTCCACTTCCTTATCATGCAGCTGCTCTAGCTCCATCTCGGTGAGTTCTTGCTTCTCCATCTCTGCCGGGAATTGTTGTTTATGCTGAGCGGTTTTCTCTGACGTTCCCGCTTTTGTCTCTGTCCATGTCTTGTAAGGGAGGTTCTCGTAGAAGACGGCATCTCGACTGCTGATGCAGCGGCAGGTTGTGATGTCGTAGAAGACCCATGCCTTTTGCGTTTCACTTTGACCAATGTAGATCCCCCATGCAGCCTTGTCGTCAAGCTTCCGTCATTGTTCTTTAGGGACATGGTAGAGTGCCATGCAGCCAAACGTACGGAGGCTGCTGTTGTCAGGCCTTTTTTATGCCACGCTCCGTATGGGGTTGTTGTTGTTGGGAGACTCGCTGTTGGTAGTCAATGTTTTACCCACGTTGCTTGTTGGAGTGCTGTTGGCCACCACGAATCTTGAAGCTCTGCTGAGAGTAGCATGGCTTTCAGCATCTCCTCAAACGTACGATTGTAGCCTTCTGCTACTCCGTTCTGATGCGGAGTGTGGGGTGTCAATTTTTTGCTGTTTGATGCCTTGCTCCTTGAGTAGAGTGACAAATTCATTGCTGGTGAATTCGCCGGCGTTGTCTGGGTGAAGAATCTGGAGCTTGGTCATGGCTTCGCGTTCCACTTATGGGAACCATTCGTGGAAGGTTTCAAGAAACGCATCGCGGCTGATGAGAGGATATGTCCACATGTACTTGGTGGCATTGACGATGAAAACCACAAAGTACTTCTGTCCAGATGAGGATTTGGCGAAGGGTCCACAGATGTCCATGTGGACCAAGTATAGATTGTTTGAAATGGCTGTTTTTGTTGTTGAAGGAAAGGATTGGTGCGCCAACTTTGACTTGACACAAGGTTCACAGGGGTGACCTTGTTCATCCTTGACAATGGTGAGACCATCGACGATTTTGTTCGAGAGAAGTAGTCGGAGTTGGTGATCTTTGATATGTAGAAGGCGAAGATGCCAACTTCTTGGTGTTGCCGACTTTCGTGGTGAGAGGCTGACAACTGCTGCAATTGTCTGTTGGAGACAACGAGGGTAAAGCTGAAGTCTGATCATGCCGTTGCGTTGCAATTCTCCCTTTGCAATGAGCTCTCCTGTGACCATGCTGACAAAGAGCTCCTTGTCTTTTGTGGTAAAGCGTAGTCCCTTCATCATCAGCTTACCCATGGAGATGAGGTTCGCAGAGATGCCAGGTACGTAGAGCACATCAGTGATGGTGACGTTGATGTCGTTGTGTGCACGAGCTTTGACATCGCCGATGCTGTTGATAGGCAGTTCCGCCATGTTCCCCACCATTTCCGTAGAAATTTTTGGGTACGGCCTGAGGTTGTGTAGGGTGTTGGCGTCGTAGGTGATGTGTTCGTTACTTCCGCTCTCCAAGTAAAAGATATCCGGGTGTCGTAGAAGCTGCTTCTTTTCGGCTGCACAAAGGTTTGCGTAGCACGAGAAACCATACTTCTGTCCCACTTCATCTGCTCCATCCTTGGTGTTGTTGGGATTGTCTTCATCCTTTTGTCCCTCCGTCTGCCACTCCTCCTTGCTTGTGACTTGAAGAGCTTGTTATTGTTTGATCGGTACCCCTTGTTGACGCGGTATAGGCCTTGATGGTTTGATGCCTTCTCTTTCCTGCTGATGTCGTTGTCACATCCAGCAATCTTTCTCAATGTGTCCTCTTCCGCTGCAATATCGGCACGTGATTGCAGGACGTTGCCCGGAGTTTTGGGGGCCGGAGATGAGGGATGCAGTGTTCGGCGACATTTGCTGGGGAATTGATGATGACATCCTTCTTTGGCTTGGGGTGGACGATGGTGAAAATGATGGCGACGAGCTTCCAGTAGAGTACGAATTGTCCTTCATCTGTGAGGACATCTTGGAGCCATGGTGAGCAAGGTTAACGAGTGCTTGCTCATGGTGTTGCTCCAGCTGCTTGTCACGTTGTTCCTAAAGTAACATCGTGCAGACAAAGTTTTCGCCGAGGAGGTGAGGCTGTGTGTAGCGGAGTATGCGCTTCACATCTCTCCATTCGTCGCCAAGGCCATTCATGATGTAGGATACGAAGAGGGCTTCTGGAAGCGGTGGGTCTGTGACAGCGAGCTGGTCGCGGATGTTTTTTGCTCTGTTGATATAGAGTTCAACGTTGCCGTTGAACTGGAACCTGTGGATGTGAGAGATTTCTGTGAGGAGGTAGGATTCTTGGGTGGAGTCGTTGGCCTGGTACTTCTGCTTGAGGTACACCATGCTGAGTAGGCACGTTTGGTCGCTTCTTTGTACATGCGGAGAGCTTGTTGGATGCGTGGTACCACGCTTTTGAGGAGGACTGAGTATGCCATGAAGCTGTAGTAGTTGAACGATTCGAGAAAATCTGGTGGGCAGCCGGGGGCTGGGAGTCTGCACTGCCCGTTGAAGAAGTGCCACAACTTGTGTGGTCGGGTTGCTGCTTCAAAGTTGAATGCACAGTGGGAGAAGTCTTCAGTGTTGAACTTCTCTGTACTGATTTTGTCTGCTTGCGAGGTGTTGGAAATGGCTGGCATGCTCACCAGGTCTGGGGAATAGGGAGCCGGAGGCGATAGTTGTATCCCTCCGGCAGGTGAAAACGGATTGCATGCTGCAGACGGAGCTAGTACAGGATGGGCTGCTGCAGGATGAGCTGCTATAGGATGAGCCGCTTGAACTGGATTGGGGTTTCTCGAGCTGCTTCGTGTGCAAATTGCTGCATCAAGTGATTGATGCGAGTCTAGGCCTCTTCTTGTGACTGAGAGACCATTTGCCGTGCTTCTTCCCTGGTTGCAGTCAGGGTGTTTTTGGCTTGTTGACTTCGTAAACTCTCATGTTTTCTGCGCATGTCTGCTTCCTGCATCTGACGATTGAACTCGTTCTCAAGTTGGGTAGTGTGAGCCTCAAACTCTAGGCGAAGTAGTTCCATCTGCTATGCATACTGTGTGGCAAGTGTAGAGATTTTTGCCTGCTGGTGCTCTTGCCCATGCTGCATTCCTTGCATGAATGCCTGCTGTTGTAGGCGTTAGAAGTCCTCCACTTTGTCCATGGTGGTTGCACTCCTTGTGTCTGTTGTTGTTGGTCACAGGCCGTAACCTTGCTCTGATATCATGTCAAGAAAACTTGAACATTGATGGGTGAAAGCACACTTGGACACAAGATTTAGTACACACAGTTAGTTAGTATATACTTACACACATACATCACATGGGGAAGTATGTACAAGGACCTGAATCCACACAACTCACTCACGCTAAGTCTGGAAACCAGACACGTAGTAGTAGTAGGTATTGTAGCTGTATAAGCTGAGTAGCCACCAAGTGCTTGGGACAGGACTTCGGTGTAGCTTGAACCACAGGGCGTCTGCCCTGGATGCCTTCTCATTGAGGAACCTTAGTGAAGATGTCTTCTGTACAATGTACAAGGGTCCAAGTACTGGAGGCAACACTTGGAGATCTGGAGCTGGGAGTGTCTGAAGGTCGGCTGCTTGGGTTGATGACTGAAGGCATAAGTCACCGAGTGACTTGATGGTCCTTTAAGTAGTCTTGAGGCAGGTCCCCCTCTGGATGCTCCTAGTTGGGAGGTTACAGGGAGTTGCACAACCTCCTAGGGTGGTTGCATAACTACCTGGGTGGTTACATAACCACCTTGGTGGTTGCATAACCTCCTGGGTACTTGCACAACCCTCCAAGGCAGCTAAAGAGTATCAGGAAGATGAAGGGTCACCAGGAAGCTGAAGGGCCACTGGCAGCTGAAGGGTCACAGGCTGCCAGTGAGTAGCACTTACTTCTCTCTTGTGAGGAAATAAACTTCAAACCTCATAAGATTCCCTGTAGGATTTTGAGGCCATTTAAAGAGAACCCGGCCGCTGAGACTGCTGAATCTCAACATGCAACACCCGAATCCTGTCTTTTTTCTACCCCTCGACGACTATAACATGATTTTTATTCTACTTTCCCATGGACTTACCTCTTGATTTTGTTATTCCAAACAAAGCGTGGATGGTGAAAAAGCATGAGCTGCAAGGCAGAACACGGTTTAAGAATTTGGGACACTTGAGCAATTTGTCATTAGTGATAACTGTTCTTGAATGAAAATTATGAAAATGACTGAAAATTTATTTACAAATGTTTAGTTAAAAACTAGGTGTGGTCATAGTCGTTTGGTCAATCGTTGAAGGACGCGTGTGGAGTTAAGTTGTGAGTGGTTGGATTCAGAAGCTCAGTCAAGGAATCGAGGGTCTTTGACAATCGGCGACGAAGATGCGAGATGCATCTTCGATGCATCTCAATGCATCGAGAATTCGACCAAAAGGTTGTGACACTTGTGTCATCGTTTCTTGAAAGTAATCAAAGTTATTGCAATGTGCAAGAAGGAATCACTGGAGGGCGAGGGCAGGCGGCTAAATCGCCCTCAACTGTTGGAGCAAAAAATTGGGGTCTTGACGCACGGGTGGGCTATTTTTGTAAAGACAGGAATGCCGACTCAGAATGTTTAGAGACTCATGTATGCCTAATACATAACACTTCCCCCCTTTTTAGCCACAACGTCCCAGCGCGTACAGATGTAGCCTAGTGATGGCGATAACACCCGGCGATCAAATGATCAGCGTTAGGGGGGTTTTCGTGGGATTCCTAGTGGTTGTGCGCGACGTCGCAGCCGTGCCACTTAACGAGATATTCTTTCATCTTGTCACGTCGTCGGTGGCCAAGGATGTCCTCGATGACCTACTTTGTGTCCTCATCCACTTGTAGAGGGGGAGGGAGAGGCACATCCCTGTAGGGGAAGTTCTCGCCAGGGTCCCGGTAGTGCTTGTCTGTTGATGTGGAACACTAGATGAACTTGCATGATGTCAAGGAGTTTGCGTCACGCAACCACAGGGGTTTACATGCGCTTGATCTGAAACTGTCCCAACCATCCGGGTTTGAGTGTTGAACCGTCGGCTACGCGGAGGTTGATGTTTGCCAAACTGAGGTCGACGTTGTCGCCAGTGGCGAACACGCCGTCGTTGCGATGTCCGTCGGCTGCTCCCTTCATCGCCGCTTGTGTCTTTGCGAGCGTCTGCCGTGTTTTGTCCCAAGTAGTGGAGAGGTCCCGGTGTTGGATGTCGATCGCGGGAATGTTGCTCTGGTTGTAAAATCTGGCTGGTGCGGCGTGAAGTTTTCCATACACTACTTCAAACTGAATTTTGCCTATTGTGGTAGACGTCGTTGAGTTGTATGCGATTTTGGCAGTCGGCAGTTTAGCTGTCTAGTCTGTCCTGTGTGACTCGCATTATGTTCAGAGAATTTATTTGAGCGTCTGATTGGTCCACTCGGTTTGGCCGTCGGTTTGAGGGTGGAACGCCGTGGAAAGCTGGATCCAATTGTTGTTACGAGTCGTCTGTTTACGCCAGAAATGGCTGGTAAATTGACCATATCTCTCGCTTGTGATTGTTCTTGACACGCCGCGTAGCCGTACGATGTTCTTTAAAAACAGTTGTGCACTGCCTTCGGTGGTGACAGTGGTCGTCGTTGGGATATAGTGGAACATTTAGGAAAACCAGTCGACAACCACAAGGGTTACGTCATATCCATCGGGAGTAACCAGTAGTCCAGTTATGAAGTCCATGGAGATGTTGATCCACGAAACTGTCGGAATGGGGAGCAACTGCAGAACTTTGTGTGGCCGCATGCGATGGATTTTTTGTCACTTGCACGTGTCACATGATTTGTATTAGTTTGCCACGTTGGTTAGCATCTTGTCCCACGAGTAGTGCTTCGCTAGTTTCTTTAGCATCTTTTCCTTTCCAAAATGTCCACTTGGACTGGTGTCGCGGCACTCCTTGAGCAGCACATGGTGGATTTCGTCGTTCGGAGGTAGGACAACCTGGAAAGTGAATCGTCATTAACAATAGGGTGTGTCGTGCCAGAACTTGGACTTGCTGTATTCGCCATGCTGGTTGTAGCCACATGTGAAAAACGTCTTGAGATACGGATCTCGCTGCACTTGAAGTGTCGTTGCGTCAGCTATTAAGTCCTGTCAACGGCAGAGCGCATCCGTAGGGTTGGCTGTGCTCGGTTGGTACTCAATATAGCAGTCAAACCCGGGTTTGAGAAAGTCCATCCACTGGGGTTGATGTCGACTCAGGCTTGGCTGAGTTTTCAGATGTTTCAACACATGATGGACGGTGCGTACGATGCATCGGCGGCATTGGCGATAGTACCATGTCCTTAATGCGTGTACGATCTCCAACATGTCTTTCGCGTGTATGGCGTAGTTGAGTTTTGGTCCGTGCAACTTTTGCGACATGTACGCGATTGGTTGCTCTGCATTGCTATGATCCTATAGGAGAACCGTCCCAATGGCTCGGCTGAAGGTGTCTATATCCATGATGTAGTGAATTGTTGGATCAGCCAATCGTAAGGCTGGCACAGTGGTCGGAGCGTTCCGGTGAACGCATCTTGTTCACTGTCTCTCCACTGCCACTCATTCTCCTTTTGAGTGAGGTTGGAGAGAGGCGCTGACACTGAGGAGTAATCCCATACAAAATACCGGTAGAAATTGTAGAAGCCGAGGAAAACATGAACTTCTCAGACGTTGGTCAGCATCGGCCAACCAACGATTGATGTCACCCTTTTCGGGTCCATAGTGATTTGTCCGCCATTGATGATGTGACTCAAAAACTCGATCGAACAGCGACGGACGTCGCACATTGAGAGTTTTCCAAAAACATCTCTCTTTGTAATTATTGGAGAATGTTTTGGAGATATCCATCATGCTCCTCCGGGGTGTGGCTGTACACCAAAATGTCATCAAAATATAACAAAACAAAATCGTTGAGGTATGGGCGGAAAATGTTGTTCATTGCCACCATGAATGTCACCAGGGCGTTCGTGAGTTGAAAAGGCATAACCGTGAACTCAAAGTGCCATAGCGTGTTCAAAATGCCATCTTCTTGATGTCGGCATCTGCCATGTGGATTTGGTGATAGCAGATGCGTAGGTCGATTTTGGTGGAAATTCGAGGTCCTCGGACTTGGTCAAAAATTCTTCGGCACAGGGGAGAGGGTAGTGGTTCTTGATAGTAGCGTCGCTCAACGTCCGGTAATCCATGCACATCTGAATCTCACCAGTTTTATTTTTCACGAACAGCACTGGTGGAGCATGTGGTGACGTGGATGGGAGAATGAACCCTTGACCGAGCACCTTGTTGAGTTTGTTTTTTAGCTTGGTCAGCTCATGGTCGCTCATCCGATAGGCTCCTCAAACTGTGGGTTCAATGCCCAGCTTCAGTTCGACGCGATGGTCAATGGCACGTTGAGGTGACAAGGTTTTCATGATTTTGTCGTGGAAGACGTCCGCAAACTCTCGGGTGAGAGGGGAAAACTCCTCGAGAACCTTCGCAAACTTGGTTGATTTTGATGAGACCGGTGAGGCCGATGAAGTTGATGAGACTGATGAGTGAGCTTCTGCCACTTCTGCTTCCTGCATTGGCTCGATACGTATGAGCCATGCACGGGATCCTTGTCATATTGAGTGCTTGTCCACGTTTAGCCGTATCAGTTGCACAAGTTCTCCCTTCTTGGTTGGTGCAGTTTCCTCTGCTACTTCCACCTATGCTACTTCTTTTGTCGTCTTTTGCCCCACGAGCAGAAGTTGTCGCTTGGTGCCATTGATTACCACATAGACGTCGTCATTCTAGTGTATCTACGGATTGTGCTGGTACAGGAAATCACATCCAAGGATGATCCTGTGATCACTCATTGGACATGAACTCTAGGCCGTGACGTCTCGCAAGTCTTCCACTTGCTGACGCAGTGGTTCTCAGAGTCTCCTTATGCGCAATCTTTCATAAACAGTTTTTCCTTCAAACAACCCCGGTTTGGTCTGCAAACCCAGCTTTTGAACCATGCCGTTGCTTCTAAAACTACAAGAGGTCCCTCCATCCAGTAGTGCCGGTACTGTTATGTGACTCTTACAATCTCGGGATTGCACTTTGAGGAGTATCGCCGGTTGGTCATTCTCGTATCCATCGTCAAACTTAGCAATCTAAAAAATCCTCTGCAGTGCCGTGAGCCGGCAGATCTCTCCTCTTGGACAAGAGTTGTGCCTTTCACTCCTTCCCTTTGTCATTTCCCATCTCATTTTCCTTTGAATTCCCCCTTTTTGGCTTGCTGCTTGCTTTGACAGTTCCGAGCGATATGCCCAAATTTTCCATAGTTGTAGCAAGTGTGCGTGTCTTTTTGGTCGATGGCATCCACTTCTATGGGAGTCAATGAGTCCTTTGACCGGCTTCTTCCATTCCCACTATAGTCGTGGTTTGGAGGTCGCCAGTCATACTATTCATGGATACCTGCGTTGTAGTAAGTGTTGTTGATCCTTTCTACAGCTACGATCATTCGTGGATGCCAGTCGTTGTGGATGCCAAAGATGGCGATTGCTTGCCAGATGTCCTATTTGAGGTCATTGTTGTAGTGAAAACAGAGTTCTTGGGGGACAATGCCTCCATCGGTAATGATCTTATGGAATCTCTATGTGTACTCTGCCATGTTGGATTGCTGACGGAGGCGTTGGAATTTGCACCGAGTGCCAGATTTTTCTTTCAGACATCCAAAGCGTGCAAGCATCTCGTGCAAGAATTTTCTCCAGTCAATTGGTGGCATCAACCCACCTTGCCATTGTGGGTTGATGTGCTCCAAGGGTAGAACACCTACGGTTGACGATGGGAGATGGGCGCCGTTGGCCATTAATGAGGTCCCTCCGGTCTCTTGTTGCCATTGGATGGCCTTTAGGTCGGACCACCAATTCCATGTCGTGCCACGCAGTAGCGCGGCGGCAAGGTCAATTTTCTTCTGGTTGTCATTGGCCACAACAGCGGTATAGTACACCTCCAAGCTCATCAGCCACATCCAAACTGTTGGTCCTTGAGACTGTGCAGGATCGAACAGATAAGGAAGGGCCTGAAAAATCTTGGGTTTTTTTAGGAGTTGTGTATTTCTCTTGATGAGCATTGCCTCTCATGTACTTGAGTTGTGAAAAGCCTCCATCGCGATGTTCAGTTGGTGGAGCAGATGGCTCTTGATTACCTCGAGTGCATAGATATGGTTTGCAAGTTCCTTGTTGATCCATGCCTGTTATCCGGTGCCACCTGTCATCTAAGGGTGTTCGCGGTTCCGGAACCTCGAGTCTGGGCCTGGAACCTGACTTGCGAGTCTGATTCCAGGGCCAGACTCAGACTCGCAAGTCTGAGCTGGGACTTGCGATTTTGACATTTGCGAATCCAGCACATGTGGATTTGCGAGTCTAGAGTTCCAGATTTCCAGATCCCACTACTTGCCAAACCATGTCTGTCCATTTCTTCCTGAGTGTAAAAAACGTGGTCATGTGTGTTTCGTTTTTTTTTGTAATGTTCCATGGCCACTCCTTGTCGGCTCTTCAGTATATTGCATAGGTTCTGTATACATGACGTGTTCCTCTGGATAGACAACATGGGTAGTGGCCACCACTTTTGTAGCACATGTTATAGTTGACTGCTAAGGCAAGAATACACGATATTGCTGGAAATGCAGTGTGAATTTCCCTACATATGAGAGGATTAATTGGCAAAGAGCATGCTCATTGCAAGAATTTTCTTACCTACATGGACAGCCAATTTCTCCTGTCATTACACTGCATTTCAATTAGTTGTAACGCACTTCATTGATACGAACCAACTGCAAGGCATTGACATCAATATAAACAGTTGTAAGATGGTAGATGTTAGTTGACATGGTTGTCAGGTGAGAAATGGCCCACAACAAGGCCAACTATGGCATCTCTACCACATCTTCATCTTTTCCAGCCTCTCCTCCAAAGTCAGCACGCACATCTAAGTCGTCATCAACATTGTCAAGTGCATCAGCCTCCTCGGCTGCATCAGCAGCAGCATCACTCTCCTCTGAACTGTCTGAAGCTGCATCGTCACCACCTTGTTCACCCTCTCTCTCTGCTGCATCATCATCTTCATTATAAAAAAAAATGCATGCCGCCATCAGCAAACCGGTTGAATTTCTCTTGGCAGCTTTTCTCGCAGCCCTCCTTGCAGCCTTTCTTTGTTCTCGATGTGCACCAACTCAGGTGCAACCTGCCCTGTTGGGTTCACCGGGAAGTCCTTCAAGGCGGGATTGTTGATCCACGTCTTGAGGTACAGAAGATCTTGTACGGTGATCTGAGAGAGGGTGTGATGGAAGTCTGTCACTCGCGACCATCGAGAGAAAACATCCTCTCAGATGGTGTGCTGGTTCCAGGAACTGCGAGTACATCCATTGCTGCCAGTGCAAAGGTGGGGAAGCGCTCTGAGCTCTCTTTGTATAACTTCAGAATGTTGAGGCGGCGCCCACCACGCGCCATCTTCTTGTAGATGTCCACCTCCTGTTCAATGGAGTCGGGTGGCACCACGGCGTTCTCTGGTTCACCTTCCTCAAAGAGGTCGTCCATGGTGTCGGCAAGTGCAGCCTCCACCATGGACGCCCTCTTCTTCTGTGTGTGGCCACAGTGCTTGGCTGCTGCTGCTGGCCCACTCAGCTGCGGCCCCTGCATTGACTGACTGGTGGCTGGTGGTCCACTGGAGTCCACCATCTCGTCCTCTGCCCCTGTCCCTCCGGCAGCCTCAGCTGTTGTTGCTGCTGCAGCTGCTGCTGCTTCTGCGTCTGCCACGCGCCTTGCTTGGACCTTGACAAAGTACGGAAGGAGGTGGTCCAAAACTTGTACCTCCAGCTCCACGGTGCTTGTGCACATTGGGCATGTGGCGGAACCTGCCTGTGCATGCAGAAGTGACATGTACATTACATGACATGGCAAACTAAAAGTTGCATGACTCGGCTGATTCCACAAAGCATCACATGGTAGATTTCACATTGCATCACATGCTGACTGCACATTGCATGACATGGCAGATAGGACACTGCGTGACATGGAAGATTGCACGAAGCATGACGTATCTGTCTGCATGTTGCATGACACGGCAGATTGCAGAAAGCATGCCATGGCAGATTGCACACCACATCACATGCTGACTGCACATTGCATGACATGACAGATTGCACATGCCATGGCATGACAGATTTCACATGCCATGACATGAAAGATTGCACATGATATGACATGGCAGATTGCACATGTAATGACATGAAAGATTGCACAATTCCATGACATGGTAGATTGCACACTACATCACCTGAAACGTGGGTTGACGGCTGTGGCCACCACATGCCAGATGGTGCACTTCTTGACATACTTTTCTACCTGCATGTAATGCATATGTTAAGTAAATGCACCAAGGAATGTGACCTGCCATGCAATGGGCGAATTTGATTGAATGGGGGATCCACTTCAATGGCATCAAGCAAGTAAACGTGCAATGCAACATGCAAATAAGAATGCAATGCACCTTGTCCACGGCGCTCACGAAGCCAAGCTGCAGAACCACAAGTAGCTTCTCGGCCTGGTCCATTGGCTTCTTCTCAGCCTGTTTCTTCACAGCTTGTGCAACCTTCACACGCCAATAGTTCAACTTCTGCAAGATCTGACTGAAGAACAGAAGCACGAGGGTCAGAGTAGGGTACTCTGAGCCAGAGATGTCAACAGTGAAACCCTCGAAGGGCATGAGAAGCTCCCAGCCTTGGCCGCTTGGCTTTAGGGTTGGATCCTTGGCCTGCAGCCACTCATCAAGGACATCCTTGATGTGCACAACATGCTCGCACATGTCAAGAGTTGAGTTCCAACAATTTGGGGTGTCTTGGTGGAGAGAGAGAGAGAGAGAGAGAGAGAGAGAGAGAGAGAGAGAGAGAGAGAGAG
>SZWC01001083.1:265811-306772 GCA_023375785.1 Penium margaritaceum | reverse complement strand
GTGAGGGTGATGCGACCGGGAAGAATGGCGAAGGGATTGCAGTGGAAGAATGCAACTCGCAGCCATCCAGACTCGACACTCAGGAAGGACTGGTTCTTATCCACAACATGCTTCCAAATACAGCTCTGAAAGAACTTCTTGTTGAACGCAATGCCCACCCTCGCAACCCCGCATGCCACTACCGCGTTTGTCCCGTCAACTACACCGGCAGTGACCATGGCTTGGTTGGTGGCGAGTGCAAGAGCCTGCTGCGCATCCAGCGCTTCCAGCTCTTTCCACCATGGGTTGTGGTCCAAGCGCAAGTGCTTCCACGTGGACGACATGGATCTCTGTGACAGCACAAATGTCCCTGCTAGGACACGATTGCAGTGCCAAAATGCAGCGCCATAACAAGGTTCATGCGGGCTTTGCATCCATGCATCTGCCATGTCCAACGTGGAATCCAAGTGCATTGCGTGCACTTACATCTGCCATCCGTCACTTTAAACGTCCACGACCACCTGCCACTGCCATTAGCCACTTCCATCTACCACTACCACCTACCACTGCCATCTTCCATCTGCCATCTGCCACTGTTATCAGCCACTAGCATCTTCCATCTGCCACCTGCCACTGCCATATGCCACTGCCATCTGCCACTGACATCTGCCAATGCCATCTTCCATCTGCCATCAGCCACTTCCATCTGTCGCTGCCATCTGCCACTGCCATCTGCCACTGCCATCTGCCACCTCCATCTGCCACTTCCATCTGCCACTGCCATCTGCCACTGCCATCTGCCAATGCCATCTTCCATCTGCCATCAGCCACTGCCATCTGTCACTGCCATCTGCCACTGCCATATTCCATCTACCACCAGCCAATTCCATCTGTTGCTGCCATTTGCCACTGCCATCTTCCATCTGCCATCAGCCACTGCTATCTGCCAATGCCATCTTCCATCTGCCACTGCCACCTCCCACTGCCATCTGCAATCTGCAACGTGCCACTGCCATCTGCCATGTAGCTTCTGTCACTTATTTCCGCTACTGCCATATGCCATCAGCCATGCTAGGCGTGCATCTGTAACCTTCAAAGGAACGACTGCTAGGCATGCATCTGTAACATGCAAAGCAACGCAAGCTAGGCATGCATCTGTGACGTGCAAAGCAACGCATGCTAGGCTTGCATCTGTAATATGCAACGCAACGCACACTAGGCATGCATCTGTAACCTGCAAAGCAACACATTGCTGGCACTGCCATCTGCAAAATGAGAAGCAATGCATGCAATATGCAGGGTGCAATGTGGCCCATATACAAACTAGAATCTGCCCCCTGCCATCTGGAATCCACCACCCATCATGCAAAAATAACTTGCCTTTGGTGCCGGTTCGTTCGGGGGTCACAGGGTGCACCATGCCTTTGGCTCGCCATGGATGATGAGGTAGTCAAAAACTGCCCACATGACAGAGGGCTTGCGCTTCGACGTCCTACCACCCCTGCTGGACTTTCTTTCCCCGGCCTGAAACAGATGTTGATGGACCATCCTTGCCCTGCGTCATGGCGTCCACACACTTCGACATGGCTGCAAGTGGCTAACTAGAAGAAACTTGCAAAGGAAGGATAGAAGAGCTGTGACTCCAATTTGAGTGGGAACAAGAGGACGATATGCCGCTTCATGATCTAGTAAACGTGCTGTTTTCTATTTTTTTTGGCTAGTGTCAGTTCACACCAGTAGTCGGCGTAAACGCGTGGCTGGAGAATCCTCCAGACCATGCCAACCGTCACTTGTGGCAGACGTGGCAAGCGCAAGATACAACTGCCGACAACGGAGGGCTGCGCTGGACCACCTTGGCCCAGACCATCGGGGAAATCTGCCAGTTGGCGGATTAGCCGGAAGTTTGAAGCCTCGGCTGAGCGGCCAGCAACCTCACGGCAACTTGAGCAATTTTCAATTTGTGGTAAGTGTACTTCAATGACAGGTGTCAAAATGACCAAACACATGTATGCAAGTGTCTAGTTACAAATAAGGGGCAGTCAGAGTATTTTGGTTGATCGTCGAGCGACGAGTGCAGAGTCATGTCGTGAGTGAAGCTCCGCCAAGGAACTTGGGGGCTTTGAAAACTCACGGCAAAGATGCCAGATGTATCTACATAAATCTCGATAAATCTCGATGCGTCAAGAAGTTGAACAAAAGGTCATGGCACTTCTGTCATTTCTCGAATGTGGTCAAAGGTATCAGAACGTGCAAGAAGGAATCACAGGAGGACACGTGGCTGCCCTCGACTGCCGGAGTGAAAAATAGGGGTCTCAACGCGCACTGGTCTATTTGTGTAATGACGAAAATGTCCACTAGCAAGGTTTAGAGACTTATGTACGTCTGATATGTAACAGATTGGTGATCATTTAGTTTGTGTTAGGAGGGGAAGAGTTGGCATCTGTTACTGTTATGTCCCTGATGTGAGCGAGTCCATGAAACACGCAAGTGGGCATTTCTGTTCTTACATTCATGGCCCACCGTGTGACGTGGCAAATAGTGGGATCTGAACGCCGATGACCTGACTTCTTTTGAGGCAAATGATGCAGCACCGATGAACCCAACATCCAATCCGGTGACGGACCCCTTCGGAAAACCCTTCACCTCCGCCCCATCCTATTGGATTGACACCTGGCACAATGGGAGGCACCGGCCGACAACCTCGAAACAACGAAGACATGAAATTGTCCCAGAAATTGTCAAAACTTGAGAACCTCAATACCCATCTACTCCAGCAGCTCAATACGGTGTTGGAGGAGCTTTGAGTTTCTCATGCGCTTGAAGAAGTGCTCATTGAGAGAAATCTATAACTCTCGTGTGAACTCCACATTTGAACAACACTTTCCAAGCCATTCAACCCCACAAACTGCTATGGACCAATGGTCACGATGTGGCTGAAGAGTAAGGAGGTGTACTTCACCACTGCTGGGGTCAACAACGGCAAGAGAAAATTTGACCACACGGCCTCACTTTTGCGTGGTACGGCTTAAAGTTTGTGGTGTGATCTACAGGCCATCCAGCGACAGCAGGGAGTTGGTGGAGCTGAATCAATGGCTCATGTGTCTGCTCTCACACTGTCAACCGCAAGAATACTACATCTTGAGTAGATGAATCTGACATGGCACGACTCTCTCACATCACCAAAAACGTGGATCGACTTTGCGCACGCTACCCTCGCTCGCTTTGGAAATGTGAACGAGAAGTCTAGCACATGGACATACTCCAATGTCTGCATCAGCAGTCCAGCGTGACAGAGTACACTTGGCGTTTGCATGAAATCATCAACGGCAATGACCTCATCCCCAACAAACTACGTTGCTGATACAACAACAACCTCAAGCAAGATGTTTGGTGGGCAATTTCCATTTTTGGCATCCAAGACGACCATAGGCAAATGATTGTAGAAACCGGCCGCATCGACAGAGCTGACTTCAATGCTTAGATACAGGAATCCAATGGATAGCAACCCCAAGGCAACAATCCTTATCGTGGCGGAGGGAATTTGCAACCGACGGAAACCTCGTCTCCAATGGAGATCAACGCAGCCAATCAGCGCAATCAACACTCTGTTGGACTTGCGGAAAGCCGGGTCAGATCTCTCGCGACTGCCGAAAGCGGCAACAACAAACGAAAAAACGGGGGGAATTCGGGAAAAAACAGTGAGGATTCAAGAAACGGCAAAGTACAGGAGTAGACAGCAAGGCTCCTTTCCGGTCAGAAAAATCTATGCTAAATGATTGTCCATCTGAGTGGCTCACATTGCCATACATGAGGGTTCCTCAGATCTCGAAGTCCAACGAGGGGTAGGAGGACAACCAACCGACGATACTGCTACGAGTGCAAATGAGGGATTGTAATTGCTGCAGAAAGGTACCAGCATTACTGGATGGATGAACTTCTCACAAAATTCTCAGCAACGATATGGTTCAAAAGCTGCGTTTGCAGACCAACTTGAGATTTTTTTAAAGAAGAACCGTTGACGCACAACTACACATCCATCCACTTTGCGAACCATTTGGAATGCAAATCGGAGATCTACAAGGCATAACGGTCAAGAGGACTTGCCTTACGAGGAACCACAAGATCATCCTCAGACAAGATTTCCTACACCAACACAATCTGCAGGTTGATTGGAGCAGCGGAGCACTCTACATCAGCATTACTAGCAGACAAGGACAAATACCTTTGGTCGAGCAACCCACAATGTAGCAGTAGTTATGGGAAGCAGCAGAGGTGGAAGTAGCAGAGGAAGTTGCGACAGCCACAAAACACCAAACGATATCTCTGGACATGGCCAAGTGATACGTGACACATGGGGCCCAAGTATGGCTAGCTCACGTGGAAGTAGAAGAAATCATAGCTGCCAAAACGACATCAAAGGCATCGATGCCTGAGAAGTTCGCAGCAGTACCGAAAGATTTTGCGAAGCTCATCGAGGATTTCAAAGGGGTCTCTCCCAAATAACAACCTGGAGAATTGCCACCGGAACGTAACATCGACGATCAAATAGACCTGAAGCCGGACAAGAGACCGACGGTAACAGGGACCTATCGGATAAGCGATCACGAGCTGACTGAGCTTGAGAAGCAGCTAGACAAGATGCTCGGTCAGAATTGCTACTCCTGTGTGTAGATGAACTTCTTGAGAAACTGAGGGGCTCAAATTTTGACAAAGATGGACCTATGCAGTGACTATTATGAGATTCGTGTATTTGATAAGGACTTTGAGAAGGAAACACTCTGCATCAGATGTGGGTATTTTGAGTTGAAGGTCATGCCGTTTGGACTCACGAATGCTTTCCAGTACTTATGGTGGCAATGTACAACATTTTTCTCCCATACCTTGATGAATTTGTTGTCGTGTATCTTGACTCCATCTTGGAGTATAGCTGCACCCCATAGGAGCACAATGGTCATCTCCAAAAAGTTCTTGACATTTGACTAAGAGAGGAATTCTTCAGAAAACTCTTGAGGTGTGATTTCAGTCGCCGTTTGATAGAGTTTTTTGGCCACATCATTGGTGGTGGATGGATCACCATGGACCTGAAAAGGGTGGAGGCAGTCGCTGATTGGCTGACGTCCACAAATGTTTGGGACATCCAGGCATTTTCAGGCTTCTACAACTAGTACCACTGGTATGTAAAGAACTACGCACGGGTGTCTACACCTCTTTTCGATCTCACCCGGAAAATCGCCGAGTGGAATTGGGGGAAAGAGAACAAGAAACGTCCAGCTCTTTGGGAAATGCTTTGAATTTGGTGCCAGCCTTGTGATTAGAAAATCCAACGGTGGACTACATCATGGTCGCTGATGCGTCCGATCAAGCCATTAGAGCCGTTCTTCTCAAACACAACAGCGTTGGAGAACAACGGGTTGAGTACATGTCAAGAAAACTACACGAGGCCAAAACTAAACTACGTGGTTTGTAAAAAGAAGATGCTCACAGCGGTGAATGTTGAAAAGTTGCCGCTCCGCATGCCTAGGAGCACCGCCGGGAGGCACCGACGAGCCGCCAGAGAGAGGAAAATCCTTGCCAGTGGATTAGTGGTTTGAGAATTGCTTGAATCCTAAAAAGGAGTTGACAGGTTGCTGAATCCGGTGGAAGTTGTTTCACCAGAATCGGACAAGTAAGGAGGGAGATATGGGCTTCCAAAGTTGGGGTGTGCAGCAGCTCTAGGAGTCGGCCGCAATTCAACTTCTGGTGAATAATCGACCGGACCGAGTAACAAAAGTGCCATCTGGAAATTTTGCTCCGGAAGGTCTGCCGAGGCACCCAGTGGATAATCCACCGGATCCCATAGTGCAGTTTGTGACTGAGGGACTTAGCCAAAAACCTGGCTCGGCTTCTGAAACCCAATAGTATGTTTTGTTACTGAGGGACTTGGGTCAAAATTCTGACTGGAGGTCCACGGACAGGTTTCAAACCTCGTCACACCCCATCACCAAACACGACCCAAAAGTGGGGAGGGTGCGTGGAAACAGTACAGGAGACCCCAAAACCATGTGAAATGGGATCTCCGCCTTGGGAAAGGCGCTTCACACGTGAAGGAAGGCGCCACGACGAGTGGCGGCGTCAGGCTTCTGTGGTGGGTGAGACCTGCGCTTCGGCAAGCATAACTTGAGCTAGGCTTGGCCAAATCGCGCACGATTTGGTGCGTTGGAAGGCTCATGACTAGCCCTGTAAATGTTATTATCATATTCATGTACAAAAAGACAATTCAAAATGACGTTATCGTCTTCGAAAAAACTGACTGTCTCAAATCCTCTCCCACATAGCGTGAGGCGACCAGAAAGCTCACGCTTCATCTATAAATTTGCCCAAACATTCCATGCACATGCTAGACGGTTAGAGCCACGTTGGAACAGAAATTCCAACAGTGCACACATTCAAGACATGGTGGTACTACGTGGAATGCTGGTAATGCATCGTCTGCACCGACATTCATGCCCTAAAACATCTCAAAACTAAGCCAAATCTAAGCCGTCGACAAACTCGATGGATGGAGTTCCTCAAGTCCAACTTTGACTAAGAAATTAAGTACCAGCCTGAAAAAACAAACATGTTTTGTGCTCTACGTTGAAAACCACATTCAATGGCTGAGATAAGCACTTTGCTCATTGAACGTGACCTGTACCTCGCGAGACTATTCACGAAGGGATACAAGGAGTTTGATGGGTACGACAAAACCAAGTTTTGGCTCGATGTCCCATACTGGCGATGGCAGTTCACTCACCAGGTCCTCATTCCTCCAAACAAGGGATTGCAGAAGATGCTATCGGAGGAGTGCCATGACACCGGTCCAGGTGGATACTTCAGCAAAGACAAAACACTCAAGAAGTTGGCAAAGTACTAGTGGTGGGATAAGATGCAGACCGATATGGCGGGCTTCTACAAATCATGTGACACATGTCACAGATAAGAATCTAGTTTCACTTGGCCACCTGGTCTAATCCAACCCCTACCCGTTCCATCGGAACCGTTGGTCGACTTCAGAATGGATTTTCTGATGGGATTGTAGGCCACTCCCGAGGGGTATGACGCCATCCTCCTTGTGGTGGAAAGATTATCAAAAAGGTCGTACTTCATCTTGACAAGGAGCACCATCACCGCAAAAGGAACAGCATGGCTGTTTGTAAATCAGATCGGCATCACGGAGTGCCACGTAACATCATCAGCGATAGAGATGACCGCTTTACCAGCCATTTTTAGCGTGAATTGATGACACGCTACGTCAATTGGATCTAGCTATCAATAACGTTCCATCCTCCGACCAACAGAAAAGCTGATCAAACCAATCACACGCTTGAACAACTCCTCCAAAGTTTACGCAAGCAACACTGCACCAATTGGATAGCACAACTGCCGACCGTCGAACTTGCATAGAACTCTACCGCCTCCACCGGAATTGGTGGAATACCTTTTGTGGTGGTGTACAGCAAACTTCCCGCCACAATGGCTCGAATGCACCATCGGAGTGATATCCTCGCAAGCACCTGGGAGGAAACACGGTAGATCCTCTCAAAGATGCAAGAAACTATGAAGCAGGCAGCCGACCGACATTGCAGTGATGACGTGTTCAATGCTGGTGATTGCATTCTACTCAGCTTGGCAAATATCAAACTCCGAGGTCAGGACTTCGCAAAAATCAGACCCCAATGGTTGGGCCCATTTGAGATCAAGGGAATACCAACCCCAGTCATTGCTCAACTTTGCTCTCCTGACAACATGGAAATCCTCCTTGTCTTTCCACATCAGGAAGCTCAAGCAGTACCGGGATCCCAATAGGAACTTCCTCGGCACAGACGTCGCACCTCCACCTCCTGTACAAGTGGACGGAGATACGGAGTACGTGATCAAAAACATCCTTGGACATTGATGCCGTGGAAAAACGACCAAATATCCGGTCAAGTGGCACGACTACGATATCGCACACAACAGCTGGGAGCCCTACCACAACCTCCGGGACATCGACTATCTGATTGACGGCTACTTTCGCAATCACCAGCCTACGTCTAATAGCGTGTCGGAACGTGGCAGCTAAGAGGGGAGGAATTGTTACGTCCCTGATGTACACGGGTACCGAAACCTCGAGAGTGAGTATTTTTGTTCTTACATTCATGGCCCACCACGCAGTGACTTCAAGATTTTTACATTGTCCGACCGAGGGCATTTGGCCAACTTACCCAACATCCGGTTTTTTGTTCCAGAAGTTTCTGACAACTTCGACCAGTATTGAAAATGGTCGACAGAAGTGTCACGAGCCATATCAATGTTTTGATATCGTTCAATCGACTTCTTGAATCATGCAAAGAAGCACCATGATGTTCTCAACACCCCCCCCCCCCCCGACTTTTCAGTGTGGCTTCTTGAATCCACCATTCACGGTGCAACCTCGCAGGCGTTGCTCGGCTCAAACGCCTATGACCCGACTTATGCCTCATTCTCATTTTTGGCATTGTGCATATGTGCTTGACGCACTTGACACATGTCATTGAAGTACACTTATTGCTTCATACAAATGATCCATTTGTCCCAAAAATCCAAGTTTTCTTTTGTCCCGCACCTCATCCCTGTGAACCTCCTACGTTCTGCTTTGCATAAGAGTTACATTCATCATGTAGAGGAGTCTCCAAACTATGTGAGTAGACATTTGCCTCTTCAAATTTGCGGCCCATCGTGTGGCGATCTCAGGATCCATACGCAGATCGGCTGAGGGTATTTTGGATACCTGCCCTGACCTCCGGTGTTCCGTTCCAAATGTTTTCGACAAGTTTGACCACTTTCTAGAATGGTCAATAGAAGTGTCGTGAACTACATCGATGTTTCAACACTGTTTGGTTGATTTCTTGATAGCGCTGGAGTTTTATAGTATTGTGGCCCCATATTCTCGAAGCCCCTTGACTTCTTGGTAGAGCTTCTCAAAGAGGCCACTCACGGCAAAACCTTGCATACATTGTTTGGCTTGAGCGTCGAAGATCCACCATATGCCTCATTGTGATTCTTGTCATTGTATACATGTACTCAACTTTTTTGACACTTTTTATTGAAGAATAATTGTTGCTTCGTACAAATCATCCATTTTGGCAAAATCCTCTAATTGTGTACTGCTGTGCACCTCATCCGTGTGAACCACCCACGTTCTCCTCGGCGTAAAACTTGGTTGCAAAACACAGTGACGGTGAAGGGGCAGCCATTGCATTTGCTACCAGGCAAAACTACACACGAGTCTTCAGTGCATCTCCACCATTAAGAAGATCACCGACCTTGCGATGACAACGATGAACGGGGTGAGCGCACCCGACAACAAGCATCAGTACTTGGGGAAAATCCGGTGATGGAGGACTAGGAGCATGCAGACAACGGTGCACTTCAGATGAACCAAGCGACATCGGCAGCTTTCACAGAAAATGGCACAGAACTGACGAACCCGACGGCTAACCTGGTGTCGGACCCCTCAGGGCCGGAAAATCCTCTGCCCCTACCGTTGTCCTCTGAGACAACACCAGGGGTCATGGGAGGGAATGGCCAACAATCTGGCATCAACAAACATTCACACTAGAACTTATAGGGATTCAAGATCTTCAATATGCATATGCTCCAACAACTCAATGCGGTAATTGAGGAGCTTCAGATTTCTCATGCGCGTGAAGCAATGCTCACCGAATATTCAACTCTTGAATGAATCCCACTTCCTGAGTCGTTCAATTCAAGAAACTTAAGAGGACCGACAATATGGATGTGGCGGATGAATCCTGAGCTGTACTTCACTGATGCTGGGGTAAGAAATGACAAAAAAGTATACAGACCTTGCAACCTTGCTGTTGCATGACACGGGTGTGATTTAGTGGTCTAACATGAAAACCATCCAACGACAGGAGGAGACCAGTGGAGCTGGATCAACGGCTCACACAACCGCTCTCATTCTCTAAGCATTGAGACGGTCTTTTTCATTACGGTCTGCAACAATTGTCACTCGGTGCTCGTTGGAGGGCTTCCCTTTCTTCCCCGTGGTTGTCCTGTCGGGAGAGACTGTTACAAGTTGAGAGGTTGTTTGGATGTCACCGCATGACCCTTGTGTGGCCACACAAATGGTCAAGGAGTCCAAACGTGTGTCTGGTTTGCCAAACGGCCATTTAAAAGATGTTTAGGAATGATCTCCTTTCGGGCTTAGCTTGTGGCCCCGTCCACTTAGGCAATGATCTCCCGAAGACCAAACTGAAATGTCAGGGCATGTTCGCGCAATGACATGGAACAATCAACAGACAAGTGAGGGACAACATTATGCATTCATGGAGAGTAGAAAAAGACTCCCATGATGAGAAATGACTGCAAGCGCCGTTGACCACATAAGAATTCTTGGTCAATAGCACCAAGTCATTTGTGTGGCCACACAGTCTTGTTGCAAGGGCCATGTGGTGTCATCTTAACCACCCCTGACTCGCTACTGATTTTCCTGTGAGAGAGTCAACAAGCAAAGCTGGGTCTTTTTACACTAAACCATGCTCAACTCCCATTCCACGTCAAGGTTTTTTTTCCGTCCAAACTTGAGATGGAGCGCTCGCAGTTTGCCAAAATGTGAGTGAGGCAACTCAAAGTTGTTAGGAATTGCTACGGATTTGGAGCTGTAGCAACTCCTATTGGGTCCCGAGTCGCTGTTCGATGGTCCCACAGTCGTGTGAGCAATGAGCTAACAATATGGACTTCCGTCAATGCGGGACATGCAAAAAGCAGTGAATGAAGTGATATCGCTAGTATCTGCTCAAAGACTCGCCGCCTCTTACTGCGAGAACTTTCTACACCTTCCGTTGTGAATGGCCACCTTGTAGCAACCCATTCATCGTCATGCACCTCGAACTTGTACGTGTGCAGGCACATGGCAGAGTTGCTATGGGGCAATGTGAAAAGACTCAATCTGTCGCTGATCAACAAAAATCTCCAGCTACTGGTTTGTATTCTAACTGACCAATCAAGGAACTCTCCTTGACCAGATAGACCATCACCAGGACTAAGCATGGATGGACCATCACCAGGACTAAGCATGGATGGGAAGGCACTTATGTGGATGTATGCCACTGTGAGGACATGGAAAGTTCACCACAAAAAGAACCACTGGAAACAAAAAAAAGGCATTCTGCGGGATAACATAGCCAACTCGGGAAAAGAAGCCATCTATTGTTGACTCAACGTCCTTTTACAGAATTCTCGGTCACTTTTGACTTCACTTGAGTATTCTTTTACACGTGTTGGTAGAGTAAACTCTGATTTTGTTTGAAGGGGACCTTCAGGCTCCAGAACCTAAATAAAACCCACAATCCCTGAATGTTACAAGGCGGCCGGAAACATGTCCCTGGCAATGTTCTTTGAGCAAAAACTTGGGCAGATGGTGAGAATACTGTCAGTCAACGAGGCAACAGAAGTTGCTAGAACCCGATTAGTAGACAATTTAGCATTTCCAATGAAGTAAGTGGACACAGTATTTTTCCTGTCAGGAGAACACTTTTGGGGTCATCACAAGTCTCACAGAAAGTACTTTTCTTCTCCTTTTTTGCGTTGTTGGGTAACATAGTAGCCTGGTTTGGTGCAATTGGATAAGGATGATGAATGGCGTATTGGTCATTCTCTGATAGATCCACCAATGAAGCACAGGTTGGCCTCTCCACATGGCTTGAGTGGGTCCCTGGTCTATGCAATGAAGCAAGGATTTTGGCAGATGTATGGCTCCGTAAAAAAATGCATAGCTGAACTGGAAATGGTGGAGCTTCTTTTTTCAGACAACGAACCGGACATCATAGAACTTGGCAAGGGACGCCAGTCAAAGGAAAAACGGAGCACTGGTGAGTCCCTCGAGAGAGGCAGATCCTCACCAGGTAGGCGAGGAAGACCTAGAACTCCTTGCCTGGGCTTCTGAGGATCTCCAAGGTAAGTGGATGGAGGAAATATCCCCGCCACAGAGTTGCTGCATGCTTTTCCTCCTTCTCCTTCTTGGCCATCCAAACGGTGGCTCCCAGGCCAGTAGCCTGCTATCTTTGGGTATTGATGGTGGTGACGTCCAGCACCCATGCCGTGCCGACCTCGTGATCTACCAGGGTGAGGTCTCAATGGATGTACCCCTGCTGCCCGACACTGGTAGAACGTGTTTGGGCTCGACCCTCACGTCCAGATGGTTCTTGCGGCAGATGACCGTGAGCTCTTTGCAGATGGCGTTGTTGATGAACCAGACTCTTCCCCCCACCTTCAATTTCCGTGCCACTACGGCCGGCAATAGCCCGTTAGCCCCATGTTCTCTAGGTGCCCTAAGGGGAGGCTGAGCCACAGCTGCTTGTGGAGGCAGTAGTCCTCGGCCAGGAGGTAGGTCCTGTCTGCCGCACCGGCAGGCATCACCTTCAGCCAGAGATTGCTCCCCCGCATCACCGTTGTCCAGCACTGGCTCTGGGCACAACAGAATTTGCCTGTGCTGAGCCCACGTTGCACCGGCCCGTCGCACGCGCAATGTCTGAAGGCGACCATCCCTGACGGCTCGTAAACCAAATTGCACTCATGTGCTGATATAGCTACGGCCGTACACTCTGACCCAAGGCCTCCAGGGACGGCAGCGCCTCAAACACTGGCAAGCGCAGCTCCAACTCCAACACCCCCCAAGCGGGCAAAGGAAGCGGATGCCGCACACTGAGAGGGGCAAGTTACCAAAATCCATCACGAGTGCGTGGACAAGGGAGCCGGTCATGCAAGCATGGGCGAGCGGCACCCGATCCTGTGCACTTAGCAAGCTTGCGCCTCCAAAGCCTAGCGGCAGTTCACGCTGTAGGCCCAATTCTCGGATCCCTCCAAAGCCGCTGCCGGAATCTGGAGCAGGCATACGATTATCCCCTACACTGTTGCGTTAAACCACTTCAAGGTGTCAAGCTACCATGGCTCTAGCGGCAGGGCCAGGCCACAGAATTCCGTCCCTGGCAATCCGCAAAGGCAGAGGAGAGTCATCACGGCATAGATTTTCTCCATGCAGCTCAGCTTCAAAAGGCCACGAACCTGCTCTCAAAGCCACTGTTAAACCCAGTACATTGGGAAGGCCTTGACCCCCACAGGGCAACCTATGGCCTGCATGCCAAGGGAGTATTGAAAAATGTCCCCGTCGAATTCTGAAGTGTGGCACCGGGAGGTACCGACGAGGCACCAGAAAGAGATAAATCCTTGCAGTTGGATCTAGAAGCTCAAGGATTGCTTGGATTATAAAATGGAGGATTTTCTCTTGAATTGGAAGAGTCGCTGAATCCAGTGGAAGTTGTTTCACTGGAATCGGAAAAGTAACGAGGGAGATATGAGCTTCCAAAGTTGGGGTGTGCGCGGCGGTTCTGGGAGCCGGCCGCGACTCGACCTCCAATGAATAATCGACCAGACCAAATGACAAATCTGGAGACTTTGCTCCAAAAAGACTGCCGTGGCATCCGGTGAATACTTCACCAGATCCAGTAGCGCAGGTTGCTGCTCAGGGACTTAGCCAAAATCCTGGCTCGGCTTCCGAAACTCTGTAGTGCGTTTTTTTACTCGGGGACTTAGTCAAATTTTTCACTGCAGGTCCGCCGATAGGTTTCAAATCGTGGTACACCCCATCACCAAACTCGACCCAAAAGTGGGGGAGGTGCGTCAAAATAGTACAGGAGACCTCGTGTAATAGGATTTGAACCTTGAGAAAGGCTCTTTGCACGTGAAGGAAGGTGCCCGTTGAAAAACTGCCCCTCCGCATAACCAAGTGCGGCACCGTGAGGCGCTTACAAGATTCCAGAAAGTGGAAACTCCGTGCCGGCGGATCTGGAGACTTGATGATTGCTCGGATCCTAAAACGGATGATTGCCCGTGAAGTTGACGAGTTGTTGAATCCGGTGAAAGTTGTTTTGCTGGAATCAGACAAGCATCAAGGGAGATATGGCCTTCCAAAGTTGGAGTATACGCAGCGGTTCTGGGAGCCGGTTGCGACTCGAAATCTGGTGGATAATCGACCGGACTGAGTAACAAAGATACCATCTGGAGACATTGCTCCGGAAGGCTTGCCGAGGCGTCCGGTGGATAATACACCTGATTAGGTGGATCATACACCGGATCCTGTAGTGCAGGTTGTTACTGAGGACCAAAATCAAGGCTCGGCGTTCAAACTCAGTAGTACGTTTGTTTATCTGGTACTTTGTCAAAATTCTGACTGCAGGTCCACGGACAGGTTTCAAACCTCGTCACACCCCATCACCAAAGACGACTCAAAAGTGGGGAAGGTGCATGGAAATAATGCAAGGGACCCCTACACCACGTGTAATGGGATCTGCACCTTGGGAAACGCGCTTCGCACATGAAGGAAGGTGCCACGACGAGTGGCGTTGTCATGCTTCTGTGGTGGGTGAGACCTGCGCTTCCACAAGCGTAACTTGGGCTACGCTTGGCCGAATCACGCACGGGTTGGTGCGTTGGAAAGCTCATGACTAGCCCTATAAATATTATGATCATGTCCATGCAAAGAAACTAATGTAAAATCGTGTTGTTCCCTTCGCCAAATTGACTGTCTCTAAATTCCTACTCACATAGCGTGAGGTGACCAGAAAGCTCACGCTCAGTCTCAGATTCGTCCAAAACAGAAGAAGTGAACCACAAGAGACAATCAGACAAACTTCGGGACCGCACCACGCAGATTCATCCTGACAGTGCCACGGCGTGTGTGTACCATGGAGGCGTTAGGCGTTTCAGTGGTGGGTTAGACCTGCGATTCTGCAAGCGTAACTTGGCCAAATCGTGCACAAATTGATGCATTGGAGAGCTCATGACTAGACCTATAAAATTTCAGATCATGTCCATGTACCAAAACTAATGAAGAATACCGTTATTCCCTTAGAAAAACTAATTGACTCTAAATTCCTGCTCCCATAGCGTTAGGTGACCAGATAGCTCACGCTTAGTCTCAGATTCGCCCCAAACAAAAGACTTGAACCACTCGAGAAAATCAACCAACAGTCGGAACCGCACCTCGCAGATATCCCGACACCGAAGGTCAACGGGAGGCCCGTTGGTGATGCCAGCACCTCCTCTCCCGACCGCTGCCTCACTATACACTTCATCGGCTGCACTTGTAGGCCTCGCTTACCGCGGCGGCCGCCATGGCCAACATGCATGCTCCCAGAAGCTACGACGTGCTGAAGATGGTCGTGTCATCCAGGTAGGCACCCACATGCCCTCTCTTGCTACCATCTGTTGCTACAAGGATCTGGAAGCCCGCATCAAGGATGGGGACAAGCGCGAGGTAGAAAAGAGTCGGCCCATAGGGGTTTCCTGCCAGACGCCCTGATCACTCTCGACGACCGTGGACAGTGTCACCAAGTCGACGCCGAAGAGGAGGAGCAGTGTCGGTCAGGAATAGATCTGGCACAGGAAAGGGATCCACATCCCAAGGTCGGAGGCTTGTATCAACTCAAAGAAAGAGGCCTGCTCAGCCTCGTTGAAGGCATGGCGGATGTCAAGATGTAGCAGCCACAAGGATGAGTTGGCTACCAGTATAGCCCGGGCCCCCCAGACCAGTAATGTCACTCCATCTGAGACACCCACACCATATTGGAAGAGTTGGAGGACTGTCATGAGCTATGCCTTGTTGCCAAGGAGGATTAGGTTCCCTGAAAGCCGGAGCCACACCCCCCCCAACCGCGATGGGACGCACCCCCTCCTGTTCGGTTTTCTCCTTCAATATAGGGGATGAGGGTGCTGCGGCCGAGGCAGTTTGCGATGCGTGGAGGAAGAGCATCATTGAGAATGGGGCGGAGGACTGCATAGACGCTGGATACGACTGCTGGAGAATCAAGCACCAGGTCCCGAAGAGGTCCATGATGAGGCCGAGAGGCCCTGAGCTTGAACCCCATGATGCCTCCCGTAGTGCCTCCTCCACCAGCTCTTGGCTGATCTTGTCAAAGACACTCCCTTTCAGATCCGCGTACCTCTCGACCCACGCTGCGATCAGAAGGAGCCCAGCCGGGTGGCGCTCACGAAGGGTCGTCAATATGGCCTCTTTGCCCGCTGCCGGCAGCTGGTCTTGGAATAGGAGCATGGTTCATGACAACACCCTTGATTAGACTAGGCCGACTGCTTTTTCGCGGGTGTTTTGCACCTCTATGTCCCACTCCACTGTTGCCTGTAGTGTATTGGGCCGGGCAACAAGCCTGGCACACCCCGCTGGATGGACCATCTTCAAGCTCTACCCAACCAAACCAGCACAGTCCCCAACCTCAAACCGGAGGCACCACTCCTGGATGACGTCATTCATCGATCGGAGCTTATGGGCCACATCTCACAGCTCCCCTCTCCTGAGCCAATGTCTGCCAGAAACAAAGATTGGGAAACCCATCTTCTCATCTTGTGAGAGGAAACAGCATAGGAGGACATGAAGGTGGAGGAGGAGCATCCATCGCTTGTGGAGGCTCGCTGGGGGCAGGTCGGGGTCGGTCCCTCACCTTGCACTGTGGCTCACCTTGGAGGTGGGAAAATACCCAAGGGGTCTGGGCATCTGCTGATCATCCCCAGCCATTGGATTGAGGACCCCGCAATAGCTCTCCCAGGCAAGACCCTCAAGATCCTCCCATGCTGGGTAGATCGTGTGGTCCCTGGACCACAGGAACCCTCCCTGAGGCTCCTCCGGCTCGTCCACTTCTGCTAGGACCAGCTGCTCAGGGCCTGAGGGAAGAAGAGCCTCCCTACCAATGTGCCAGAGGGTGTTAAGGAATCCGGGACACCCATACCACTCCGGCTCCACTTGCCTCTGGCCCAGCTGTGACAGCCCGTCTACTACCACGTTGTGCTCGTGTCCTACCCAGTGGTATACCACCTCGATGTGCGATCCAAGAGTCGTGCGGGGGTGGTCTTGTCTGGCTCAGAGGCGGTAAATGTTCACGTGCAATGCTCCACGCATCTAGTCCACCACTAGGCGAGAGTCGCCGATGATCATGAGGTCCACCACCTGCGCCTACTTTGCCAAAACGATGCCCAAGATTAGGGTCGTGTACTCTGCATCATTGTTGGTCGATGCCCCAGCCAGTCACTCCCATGCCGAGAGGAGCAAGATGCTTGAGGGGTCAAGCAAGATCATGTCTAAGCCGCCTTGACACTCTCCGCTCATCTCAGCAGCACCGTCGAAGAAGAGCCAATGGAAGACGGAGGAGAGGCAGCACAAAGGGAGGGGAGGGGGGAAGAGGGGAGGGCAAGGGGGCAAGGGGGAGGGGACGAGGGTGAGAGAGAGGAATAGAGGAGGGGAGATAAACCAGGGAAAGGGAGGGAAAGCAAAGGGGAAGGGAGATGGAGGTAGTGGAAGCATGCGTGAATGAAAAATGCAGCCAGAGGTCGGAGTCCTTAGCGGTAGGAGGCGCGATGGTAGCGGCAACCTCCCTTGCCACTCTAATTCTTGGCCCACTTTGGCGCCGGCTGTAGTGGGCTTTTGATCAACTCAGCTGCTGCTACTCCTACTCCTCCAGCACCCAATGCTGCACCTACAACACCTATTTGTCAATGCACCGCATAGCAACGGTCTAGAAAACGGTTCCCAACATGGGAGTCCGCCAACCGCTCTTGGTATTGCAACCAAGATAATATATCACCCTCGAACGAGGGATCCACACTTTAGGTTCATTTGGTTTGAAACCTCACAAAGTCGGCATGTTGGTCTTTAGTGTCTACCTTTGGTTGGACACTCTGTGAGGAGTCTCAAAGGGAAGAACTGTAAATGGATGCATGCAAGGTACAGGCTTTTATACTTGCAGAGCTTTGCTGAAGCTTCTGCTTACAGTGGCTCCACTGGAGCCAACCTCAACCTACAGTCCTACTTGGCCCCTCCTTAGACCGCCAAGTGCCATCCACAAGGTAGGCTCTAATAAGCTTCCTACAAGCTTCCTGTCCCAATCTGGGGCACAAACAAAATTGCAGCCGTCGTGAGATTTGAACCCACAACCTCTTGTTCGAGACTCCGGTGCCTATTCAACTTGGCCACAAAGGTATGATTCCTATGACGATCCATAGGACACATACCCATTATGGGTACCGCATTCCTGGTTCATCTTGGAACAGACCAAGGGGGCGTACTCCATAGAGCAGTGCATGCCTTGTCTGTATGTGCAGCTAGCCAGCTAGGCATTGGACAAGGTGCATACCATTTCAACAAATCTCTCCCTTGTACCTCTGTCCATCTGTCGCTCCTTGGGCTCCATCAATGCCTTGGGGCTCACCCTTCCTCTGCCGCACTCCTCATGCCGAATCCACGAGTGCCTGCATAGTGCATGTCGCTCTTTAGCAGCTTGGTCATGCAATCAACAAGCATGCTCTTGGTTCCACAGTGTTGCAAGTCCACCACGTTCTTCATGAGCAGGTCATATAACCGTGGTGTCCTTCTGTGGCACCGTCATGTCGCTAAGCAGGCTGCATAGTAACTGAGTCTCTTTGCACAACTCAAACAGAGTAAAGTACTCTGCCTCAGCCGTGGACACGGAAACACAATCCTACTTCCTGATGGCCCATGAGATGGCAGCGCCATTCAAGATGCACACGTATCAAGAGGTGGATTTTTAGTTGTCAAGATTTCGTCCCCAGTAAGCGTCGGTGTAGCACTTCAGGCGAAGGGGATTTGTACCTTTTTGGCCTCCAAGGACGAGGCGCATGTGACATGTCTTTTCCAGGCGGCGCAAGATGCGCTTTACTGCCTGCCAATGTTGTGGCCCTCGGCTCGCCACGAATCTGCTCACTTTTCCCACAGCATAGTACATGTCAGGACAAGTCCCTACCATGGCGTACATGATGCTACCCACGACGGACTGGTAGGGGATGTCTTGCATCTCCCTTTGTTCGCTTCATTGCTTGGCGACATGGAGGCCTTCAGCTTTGTACCGGTCGTCATTGGGGTGTTGATAGGTTTGCAGTCTTCCATGTGGTAGCGCTTCTGTACCTCACCAATGTATTTGGTTTGGTTGAGTTCAATGGTGCCTGCTACTTGGTTGCAGTGGATGGCAATCCCAAGGTAGTACTTGAGAGGACCCATTTCCTTTATTTTAAACCTTTTGCTGAGGTCAGACTTCAGCTCATCCAGCAGCTCGACCGAAGATGAGCAGATGATCAGATCATCCACGCACAACGCAAGCAGCATCAGCCCTCTCCTATCATCGCGCACGTACATGCTCGGGTCATTCTGGCAATGCGCAAAGGAGAGACTAGTCATGAAATGTTCATCTCTTTGTACCACATCTTTGGGACCTGTTTCAGCCCGTAGAGCGCTTTCATCAACTTGCACACCTTGCCCTTGGGAGCTTTGACTCCTTTGGGCACCTCCATCAGCATTTCCTTGTCAAGATTCCCATAAAGAAAAGATGTATTGACGTCCATCTGGTGTATCTCGAGGTTTTTTACGGCTGCAATTCCAAGGAGAGAGCGGATGGTGGCAAAGGTCACGGCGGGCACGAACGTCTCATCGTACTTGGAGCCCGGGCGTTGAGAGAAACCCTTAGCTACTACCCTTGCCTTGAATTTGTTGATGCTCCCGTCTTGCTTCTTCTTCACTCGGAGGACCCACTTGGATCCCACCACGTGGGCCTCGTCAGGTCTATCTACCAGCACCCACGTGCCGTTCTCGACAATGGACGCAAGCTCGCTGTTCATTGCCTAATTCCACTTGGCCGCAGCTGGACCAATCATCGCCTCTGCCACTGTGGATGGCTCTCCCTGAGCCATGCACGACCTGTTGGAGTAATGCTCCTCACCATGGCAGGAGTGACTCCAAAAAGGAACACCAGAAAGACAAGCCTAGGTGGCTTAGTGGTTATGGTGTCCACCTTTAGAGGCAGGGGCCCGGGTTCAAGTCCCACAAGATCAATTTCTGCCCTGCCTCAAGGGAGGTGGAAAATAGATGCCAGGAAGCTAGCTCAACCTCTAGAGTTCCTCTTTAAGTTTCTAGAAGGCCAGGTGAGGGTCCAGGAAGGTGGCACACCTTCTAGAATGGGTGACTTGTCCTACAAGGCATCTAGAGGTGTCTTGGTCTTCTGGACACCTTCCCTCCTACTAGAAGCAAGCTGAGGAATCTACGAAGGGACAGAAGCTTCTAGAGGAGGGAAGGGATGCCTTCCTATGTGGGAAAAGGACAGCCTACCAAGGGACACTCTAGAAGCCATAGAATCTGGTAGGAAGCTTCAAATCTGGCATGCTTTGGTGTTCTGGAAAGCTTAGATCAGTGGCTATAAAATGCCACTGTTTGTGAGCCTTGATCAAGTGTTAATTCCCAGTAAATTGAGGCCAAAACTATTGCCTCACTCTCTAACCAGTTTTATGCCATCCTTGGTACCAGTTGCGTCCAAAGTTTCAGTCTCTCCAAAAACAGTTGGTAGTGTGCATCAGCCACTGCTAGGGACCCTCCAGGGTGCACACTCACCCTCCAACACGACCAGCTAAGGCAAATGCAATCATCCTTATACCGCAAAGGTGCTTTCTTTGGTCGCAAACTGCGCCGGAGCGTTGGTGTGGCTTCTTGCTTTGGTGCTGGTGCTTCGACAGGTGGTGGTTTGTTGTCTTCATCGTCGTCGTCAGAAGAGTCGTCAGAGTCGAAGTCAGACTCGGAAGCCATGGATGCCTTGGTATCCGCGTCCATGTCAGATGCTGCATCATCCTCCACAGCTACTCTCCCATTCCCACCACCTTCTTGCAAAGCGAGCCAGTTTTTGGGTGCTTGGTCTCAAGACTCAAGCAACACTATCCACTCTCCCACTTTGGGAGCAAGGATCGGGTCTAGTAGCTCTCCCTTTCCAAGGGTGCGTTCATCAAACACGACGTCGCGGCTCCTCACGAGCTTGCCTGCTGCTTGGTCCCAAAGCCGATAGGCTTTGCGTGACGTGTCGTAGCCAACCAGGGCGCACTTCTTCGAGCGTGCGTCGAGATTGGCTCCACCTTCTCTCGACTGGATCTTCACCCATGCACTTGACCCGAACACCTTCAGATGAGATGCTTTGGGTTTCTTTCCCAACCATGCTTCTTGTGGGGTTTTGAGCTGCTTGTCATGCTCCTTTCCACGCTTCTGTAAGGCAGTTGCTGGTGTGAGATTCAACAAGTAGCAGGCCGTTGTTGCTGCTTCGGCCAAAAAGCGAGGTGGGAGCTTGGCGTCGAAGCGCATGCTTCGCACCATGCCGAGCAGGGTCTGGTTCATCCTCTGGGCAATGCCGTTGCTGTGGGGGTTGTAAGGGGTGGTTTGCTCATGGCGAATGCCATGATTCTTGAGCTAAGGCTTGCATGCCTCGTACTCACCCCCGTTGTCACTTCGGAGCGTCTTCACTTTCTTGGACGTTTTCCGCTCGACCATGGCGACAAACTCGAGGAGCTTCTCCTTGACCTCTCCCTTTGTTTTGAGGAAGTAGATCCACAACTTGTGGCTGTGGCCATCAATGAATGTCAAGAAGTACTTGCTTCATCCATTAGACGATGTGCGGAAGGAGCCACACACGTCACTGTGTATCAGCTCCAAGACATGCTCTGCTAGTTGACCTCATCTCCCAAATGGCTTCTTCTTTGCCTTCCCTTGGAGGCATGGTTCACACAATGTACACCCTTCGCCATGCTTCATGGTGCGCCCTTCTATTCCATAGACTACCTCTTGCTCCTATATCTTTTGCAGCGTGTTGTTGGCGACATGGCCAAATCGTCGGAGCCACAGCTCAGCGTCATTGTCCTTGTTGAAGTGGTGGCCGTAACGTTTGCCATTGGTGCATCCTTTGGCTCCGGTGCCACTTTCTTGGTGGCACATACAAGTCCCTCATCCGTCGCCTTGGTGTCTTTGGTTTGAAGGACGTAGAGGCCGCCGAATCTTGGAACTTGAAGCATGAGGTCGTCTTTGGTGTACAAAATCTTGATGTCCTCGTTTTTTAGGACCACCGCTTTCTTGTTGTTGAACACCACTGTCATGTTGTTGTCAGCGATTTGTGAGACGAATAGCAAGTTGGCTGCAAAGCAGGGCATGTACACCACCTTTTGAAGATTGACCGCCTTCTTTGCACCGTTCATGTTGAACGTGATCACCTTGTCCCCTTTGCCCATGGCTTGGACGATGCCGCCGTTTGCACACTTGATGGACACGACAAATTTGGCCATGGAGACAAATCCACCCTTCTCTTTTGATGACTGGTGGTTGGTTTCCGAGTCAAGGTTTGGTCCCCCGGGCCTAACGATTGCTGCCCCCTTCATGGGCAGCCCCCTAGCCATCATGTTGGTGAGCTCCTTATTCTCCTTTCCACCTTTGTTCTTGCCATCTTTCTTGGGACTACGACAGTCCCTAGCGCAGTGCCCAGCCTTGCCACAGTTGTGACAATTGCCGGGCTTCGTGGAACTCTTCCCGCCACCATTGCCTTTCCCTCCACCGCCACCGCTTCCGCTGTTGCCTTGACTGGAGCGAGAGCTTGCACCTTTTCTACCAAAGCGAGAGGCATAGGCTGAGATGTTTGCCTCACTGCCACTGCGTCCCATGGACTCATTGCGGACGTGTTCAGCGATAGCCTCATACGTCACATCGGCCTCCTTCCAACCGCCAAATACGGTTATCAAGGACCCCCAGCTTTCCGGCAGCGCCATTAGAAGGATCATGGCAGGCATGTTGGAGTCGAGATTCCATTCCATTTGCTAGACCTCTTGAAGCACATTGTCGAATGACTGCAAAAATGCGGGTGTCAATTCTCCTTCACTCACCCTCATTGACATAAACCTTTGGAAGATGAAGAGTCGGTTTGCTAGGGCGTTTGATTGATGCACGGGTGCAAGTTTTGCATGGGCCTCGGCAGCCAACGTACATCCTGTGATGTGGGAGTGTTGATTCTTGTTGATGGACGTCACAAGAATGGCGAGAGCCATGTGGTTTTTCATCGTCCATTGTGCAAGGTTAGCCGCACGCGTTGTCACAGTCGCATCGGCAGGTGCTCCCTCGGTCCCTTTTAGGATGTCGAGGTAGCCATGCATGTTCATGACAATCTCAAACTGCCATTTCCACAAGCTAAAACCTAACCCCGTGGATTTGGACATACCCGCCTCAAGGCGGGCTTGAGTTGGATCCGACATTTCCTGCTGTTGCTTGTCTTCTCTGTTTTGCTCCTTCTCTGCTTCATTGAGGCCGATGAGGCTGATGAGGCTGCTGATTGCGACCGTTGTCAAAAGGTGCAGCTCATTCCGTTGTATACCTCTCCTGTCAATGATCGCCTAATGCGATGGTGCTATCGTGAGAGAACGGACTCAGGGTCATACCACCTTCTAAAAATGGGTACAGCTTAATCTTGTTGGGGCTTGAGGGTCTTGTCCAAAATGGACTGAGCTGCTCCTCGTCCCCTAGTCCGCCACGTGTGTGAACCCTACCTGAAGAAGCCGATGGAGCAGATAGAGCCATCCGATGGTCATGTCCCTGTTCTACCTGTGCGTCCTACAAGACCATGCGCTAGTCCGTCTTGGAAGCGTGCCTTAGAACCAGAAGTGTGGGCCCATAACCCTTTGTCAATGCGCCGGATAGCAATGGTCTAGAAAATGGCTCTCCACATGGGAGGCCGCCAACCGCTCTTGGTATTGCAACCAAGATAACATATCACCCTCGAACAAGGGATCCACACTTTAGGTTTGTTTCTTTTGCAACCTCACAAAGTCCACATGTTTGTCTTTAGTGTCTACCTTTGGTTGGACACTCTGTGAGGAGTCTCAAAGGCAAGAATTGTAAATGGATGCATGCAAGGTACAGGCTTTTATACTTGCAAAGCTTTGCTAAAGCTTCTGCTTGTAGTGGCTCCACTGGAGCCAACCTCAACCTACAGTCCTACTTGGCGTGTCCTTAGACCGCCAAGTTCCATCCTCAAGGCAGGCTCTAGTAAGCTTCCTAGAAGCTTCCTTTCCCAATTTGGGCCACAAAGAAAATTGCAGCCAACGCAAGGTTTGGACCCACAACCTCTTGCTTGAGGCTCCAGTGTCGATTCAACTAGGCCACAAAGGTATGTTTCCTATGATGATCCACAGTGGACATACCCATTATGGGCAGTGCATTCCTAGTCCATCTTGGAACAGACCAAGGGGACATACTCCATAGAGCAGTGCACGCCTTGTCTGTATGTGCAGCTAGCCAGCTAGGCAATGGACAAGGTGCATACCATTTCAACACTATTGCTGCGATGCCTGCTGCCACTACGACAGCTCTTGCTGCTACTTCTCGTGATGTTGCTACTGATGCGACTGCTCCTATTGTAGCTCCTCCTCTTACTGTTGCTAATTCTCCTGTTGTTGCCGCTATTGTTGCTGGTACACCCTTTTTTGCTTCTGTTGTTGCTGTGACCACTGCTTTCTTGGGATGGCGGATGCCGCAACGTTGGGTGAACACGCCCTGATGGGCAGGTGTGACTCAAGACAACTCTGCCTGAGAGTATCTTGGAGATGACCTCGGGCCAGGTGCCTGTCGTCCCCTTGCTGAGTGGCAGTGTGTGGGCCCTATAGCATCCCCAAGTGTTGTAGCTATCGTTGCTGGTATTGGAGATTCTCCTTGAGCTATTGCTTCCGTGGTTGCTGCAAGACCTGCTGCTCTATCTCGGGCCTCCAATTGACAAGATCGGCGTCAGTGAAGGCCGGTAATGTCTGGAGGTGCTGCCCTTGCTGCTTTCAGGGAGGTTGTAGTCTTGATTGCTGGAACTACTGAAGCGACTACAACCAAAGAGGGGGGAACGATGGCCGGCAAGGTCCGCAAGGGGGGAGGGGTCCTGGCCTCGCAAGGGGGAGCTGGATTTGGCAGTGAGGACCAACCTCTGCTCCTTTGGATAGAGCCACTCTTGTTCGAGCAGTTGGTGGAGCTCCGTCTCTTGCACTCGCACCTCGCGCAGTTCCTAGCAGTGTCCTTGGGAAGGGCCTCCTGGCCTATCCCTTGATGTCTTAGCGGTTTCGAGCTCGATGAAATCCTCGCTGACATTATGAACTCAGGGGGGTGTCGCTAGGTGGTAATGGAGCAATTGTTGTTCATGCACTACCTACTGCTACTCCTGCTCAAGTTGGCGCTGCTACTACTAGATGTGCTGCAACTATTCTTGCACCTGACGGATTTGCTTTTCCTACAATTGGCCGTGCTGCCCCGGCTGAGGGGGTTACTGAGGCTAAAATAGCTGCCCCTGCTGCTGTTGCTGCTGCGGCCCCTGCTATTGTTGCCACTGCTCCCGCCATTTTCGCTCTTGGTGTTGCTGCTATACTTGCTCTTGGGAAAGCAACAACTGCTGATGCGGCAAGTGTCATCAGTGCTATTACTTCTGTTACTTCTGTTGCTTCTGTTGCTACTACTGCTGTTGCTCCTGCTCCAATTGTTGCTGCTATTGCTGGTGCTGCTGCTTTCGCTCCTGCACTTATTGCTACTGCTCATCCTGTTGCTACTGCCATTGATGTTGCTGTTGTTCCGGCTACTGCTGCTGCGGGTGCTGCTGCAGTTGTTGTAAACTGCTGCTGCTACTGTTGCGACTGTTACTGCTACTGCTGCTGCAGCTGCTACTACTGCTACTTCTACTGTTGCTCCTATTGCAGTTGTAGCTGGTATTATTTGTGGTTTTTCTGACCTTTTCTCTTCTTCATCCGCGTGGAGGAGGTGCCGCCCACCGACATAGCAGGCGGGGGCTTGGTCGAGATGGGGGCAAGACTGCACATGATTCCATGGATTTGTGAATCCAATTCACGAATCCCAAATCTGGATCCGGATTCACAAATCCGGATCCAAGAGTGGGTCTCAGTTGGGGATTCAGGAATCCATCATCAGATCCTGGGAGGGNNGGGGGGGGGGGGGGGGGGGGGGGGGGGGGGGGAATGAACATACTCTGAATTCAAGGTTCATGTATGTTGTTCAGATTGACGAGCGGTGATCTGGGGGTTCCAAATTTTCAAGAATCTGGAACTTCAGGTCGCCGGTCGTCCATACGACTTAAGCTCCCATCATGCATGTGCAACGTTTTGACAAGTTGGCATAAGCACGACATGTATCTGGCCTGACTCAGACCTGGTGCACAATTCTGTGACAAGCACAGGCCGTCGGTTGTCACTGATGTCCCGCAAGCATTCAATGTATACCCTTTGACCATTCGCATTGCCGTGTGAGTGTTAATCAGGCTTGGCTGACGTGGCTTTGCACGTTCTGGCTGGGTCTTACATCCAGCCTCTTACGCACGTCTTGTATATTGGCATGTGCATGTGAGGTCTTACAGCAGGTGCCATTTATTAGGCAGAGAATTCTTGATCTCCGGTCTGCAGCTTATAGTTACATTTTTGCCATTGGTTTTTGGTAAGTTAAATCAGTCATGATGTATGAGAATCTGCTGGCCGTTGGATCATGGAATTGAAAGACATGAAACGCGCTCAGTGTGCACAGCTGTCCATTGTCAGAGCAACCATGTTTCTTCTTCAAAATACTATCATAATTGAATTCCTGACAACAACAAATTGTTAAAAATGAACGTAAAATGCTTTCTACAAACACTATTTTTATCTGTCCACGAGATCATTGAATCTGACGGCTTTCATATGACCCTACAAAGGTAGGGTCATATGAAAGCCGCCGTGATTGCAATGAGAAAAACAAGGCCTTTCTTTTGGAGTATCAGCGTGCAATGTCTTGTGCAACTGGCAGCACAAGTTTTTTTATATGCACACCCATTGCACGGTCTGTACTACAAAGATTCATGCCTCATATATCCCAAAAAATCCGGCCTGAGAGGGTAAAGAAACCTCCCGTCCACGTCCCAATGTCCTGTCTGCACAGTAAGAGAAAAGGAAGGGGCGTAAATTCCTCCGGTGCCCATCGTTTTGGTGGATAGATCTGCGGTGTCAACAGTCAAAAACGAACCAACAGCGGTGTCCATAGTCAAAGATGATGTTTCAGCGGTGTCCATAGTTGCAAACGTAACAACAGCGGTGCCCAGGTTTTCCGGGCTGCGAGTGACAAACGAATAACATGACAATTGTATCCACTATTTGCTCAAAGTATTCATTCGTGATGGACTTGCATGTCCTAAACAAACGTCGCATGTTGACAGGCAAACTTGATAGCCTGTGGTTTTTTTTGTCGTTGACCACTCTGCGGCATAGAGTTCGTTGAAGCTGGAGTCATGTATGTAGACCAATTTTTTTGCTCTGTACCCGATGTTTGCGCATCGCACGGAAGAGGACGGTGCCATTGCCAATGAATGCTTACCAAATGGACGCGGCCTGCGGCAATGAGATATTTTCCACGGTGGAATTTGTCAACGCCGTGCGCACCATCAACGGATGCCGGCGGCATGTGCCAACGTCCACTTAGGGTCACGCAAACAGGTTCAATTAGTGAATCATTCTTTAGACCGGTTTGCACTATGAACAGGTACTAGCAACTGGAATTAAGGTGCTTCCCCGTCAATTTTCTGCGATAATTTTACACCTATTGTTGAACTTTGACTAACACATTGGATCAACATGGACAACGACGTCCGTCCAAATGGCCCGGCACACCATGGATGGGGTTCTCCCGTGGCGGACCCTGTTACGGCTTATCGGGCATGGTTCGCATTGAATGAGCAGTGGGTCCAGTATGTAGAACGCAACCAAGATTTGGGATATGTAGAACCATTATGGGCCCTACCTCCTGTGACTACGGAACACATGGCTTGGAACTTGGGAGTGCCCATGCTGAGTAGTAGGCCGCCCAACTGTTCCGAGCCATGGGAGCCGTGGACATGGACCGAGCCACTGAGTCCGTAGTGGGCCTTCGAGTATTGTTTCAGAGACAAGTATGGGCATTCGAGTACTACTTCATTGATAATTATGGGCATTCGATTGTTACTTCAATGACAAGTATGGGTATTTGAGTGTTATTGCAATGACAAGTATGGGCTTTAGAGTATTACGTGATTGAAAACTATGGGCATTCAAGCATTGTTTCAGTAAAAAGTATGGGCATTCAAATCTTTATTTCAGTGACTTGTATGGGTATTTGGTTATGACTTCAGTGACAAGTATGGGCATTGAAGTTTTAATGATGTGACAAGCATGGGCATTCCAGTATGATTTCAATGACAAGTATGGTCATTTGAGTATAATTCCAGGGACAAGTATGGGCATGCAAGTATTGATTCAGCAACAATTAAGGGTTTTTTGGGACAATTCAAGGCCAACTAAGTATTTTTTTAATCTGTAAAGGTACACAGTTTCTGTTTCTTTCAATATATGACCATAAGGGTGAGTTGGAAGTGCCTGTATTCACAAAGCCTTCATCTTCATGGTACATTTGGTATGTATTGCATGGGTAATGGAAGTCGTTAAATCAATGGAAATTACTGCAATGTTAACAAAGACCTACATGTCTTCAGTCAAACAGGATGAAGCACTCCTATCCAAACCACTATGGATCCAACCACTTTGGATCAAGGACGCTGCACAACCAGAGCCACTGACACACCTCACAGGCACATCCCTGGCATCCCGGACAGGATATTGTATCAAAGAAAATGTCCTCATCAGCATCATGCGAGTCGGTTTCTTCGTCTTCTTCATCTTCTTCTTTATAGAAAACATCTTCCCCGTGCCTGTCCCCTGATTCTCCTTCACTTGTATAGGCATCCATTGGAGATCCATCAGTAAATGTCATTGTACAATGGCACATGCCTACATATATTGTAGTTGTTGGCTGCCACAAGTTGGAATAAAGTGTCTGACACACCAATGTTGCACCAACTCCCGAGAGGAACCCCATGGTCCAGTCAAGTGGATGACATGAAGTCATGTTTGAGGGTCCTTGTCTAAGTGCTTATACAGAGGAGACATTTGATTAAAAGGGAACGAAATAACCGTGTCAGAAGTCTGCTAAGGTCACACGTGCTGTCAGTCATGTACCAGACGTACACGAGTCCTTAATCCTTCCAAATGGACATTTCTGCTATTACACAAATAGCCCACCGCATAGCGAGACCTCAATTTTCACTCCGATGGTCGAGGGAAATTCGGCCAAATGCCCTCGCCCCCTGACGATCCTTCTCACAGTGTCTGACAACTTAGATCAACTTCGAGATTCATTGACAGAAGTGTCGGGGCCTTTTGGTCTACTTCTCGATGCACCAAGAAACATCAAGATTTATGAAGATGCATCTTGCATCTTTGACTTTGATCTTCAAAGCCCCCCAATTCCTTGGCGGAGCTTCTTGATCCAACCACTCACGATGTGACTCCATGCGCGTCGCTCGAAAATCAAGTCGACGACCCTGACTACGCCTCATTTGCAACTCGACACTTGTGCATGTATGATCAATCATTTTGACATGTTTCATCAAAGTACATTTACCGCTAATTGTAAATTGCTCAAGTGTTCCAAATTCTCAAACCCTGTTCCGCATCGAAACTTCTACTTGTTTGCCATCCATGCTGTATTCAGTTCATACATGGCATGAGAGCACATCCGTGTTGGAGCGGCATCTGACTACTTTATCCATCCAGCTTTCAGCGCATCTCGCATGTCAAGACTTCTCAGACTTCGCAACTACGATGTGAAGCAAGCGAGCGCATCCGACGATTAGCAGCAGGTCTTTGGCGATGACTTCAACAATGGAGGACCAGGACGTGCCTATGCGCGCGAACCCTGACGCGACAGCAAACGCTGGCATGGCAGGCTACGCGGCGGCTAGATCAACTACAATGGCTCCAACGACCAACCCTGTCACAGATCCAACGGTGGTAAACCAGCCACCCCTACCAACACCCTCGACATCTGCAGCGGGAAGAACAGGTGGCACCAGACAACAAACGCAAATCAACGAGGGAGTGGCGAACGGTACCTCCGCGCTCGAGGGGATCAACAACCATCTGCTCCAATAGCTCAATTCTGTGATAAAGGCTCCGCACAATGCAAGTGCACAAGGAGCACGGTGTGAGTTACACTCAGTGCGCGAGTTTGAAAGTGTACTTCACTGCTCTTGGGGTCAACGACGATCAAAAGAAGATTGACCTCATAGCCACACTTTTGTTTAGCACGACACTAAGTTGGTGGTCTAACCTAAAGGCCATCTAACAATAGCACGAGACTGGCGAGGCCTCATCAACGGCCAACGACACCCTTCTCATATTGCCAACCGCACGCATTCTACCCTGGGAGTAGATCAACCCACAATGGCAAGACGCGCTGACGCCACCAACTTATTGGAATGAGTTCTCATGCGCAATGCTAGCATGTTTTGGATGGCTAAACTAGAAGTTTGATGCCTGGTACAAGCTCCAGCGTCTGTGTCAGCAGTCCAGCCTGGCCGAGTCCATGCGGATTTTGCGAGATCATCACCGGTGCAGAAATCGCCCCCAACAAACTCTGTTTTCACTACAATAGCAACCTCAAACTAGGCACTGTTCGCCTAAGGGTGAGTGTGCACCCTGGAGGGTCCCAAGCAGTTGCTGGTTCACACAACCAACTGGTTTTGGAGAGACTGAAACAGTGGAGGCAACTGGTTCCAAGGATGGCAGAAAAATAGTCAGAGAGTGTGGCAATATTTTGGCCTCAATGGACTGGGAATGAACTCTTGATCAAGGCCCACAAGCAGTGGCATTTTATAGCCACTGATCTAAGCTTTACAGAACACCAAAGTATGCCAGATTGGAAGTTTCCTAGCAGATTCTATGGCTTCTAGAGTGGCCCTTGGTAGGCTGTCCTTTTTCCTACCTAGGAAGGAATCCCTTCCTTCCTCTAGAAGCTTCTCCCCTTCCTAGATTCCTCAGCTTGCTTCTAGTAGGAGGGAAGGTATCTAGAAGACCAAGATACCTATAGATGCCTTGAAGGACAAGTCACCCCTTCTAGAAGGTGTGACACCTTCCTCGACCCTCACTTAGCCTTCTAGAAACTCAAGGAGGAATTCTAAATGTTGAGCTAGCTTCCTGGCATCTCTTTTCCACCCTCCTTGAGGCAGGGCAGAATTTGATCTTGTGGGACCTGAACCCGGGCCCCTACCTCTAGAGGTGGACACCATTAACCACTTAGCCACTTGGGCCTGTCTTTTTGGTGTTCCCTTTTGGAGTCACTCCTGCCATGGTGAGGAGCATCTCTCCAACAACCTCCCCCTTGCGCGTCACCCATGGTAGTTGTCCATGCGCAACCTGCAACTCAAGAGGCTTAGGAAATCCCAAGCTCCATTCAAGTAGCATCATGCATGTCCTTGGGTTGCGCCTTTGTCATGGCATCAGCAAGCATGTTCTTCGTGCCGCAGTACACAAGCACATCACCCTTTGCAACGAGGTCTCGTGCAAAGTGATGCCGGATCTCTATGTGCTTGGTCCTCCGGTGCAGCACATGGTGCTTTGTCAGGCTAATGGTGCTCATGCTGTCAACGTGTGGCACTATTGGCTTCTTTTTCGGCACCCCAATCTCCTTGAGCAGTCGCCGCAACCATAGGGCCTCCTTTGCGGCTTCCGCAAGCGCAAAAAACTCTACCGCAGTGCTGGACAGCGCCACACAGTCCTGCTTCTGGCTTTCCCAAGATACCGCTACACCACCAAGCACAAAAACATAGCCATATGTTGACTTGCCTTCATCAACATCACCTGCCCAGTCAGCGTCAGAGTAGCCAACCAACTCAAAGGAGTCAGTCCGGGCTCCCCCTCCAAACACAAGTTGCGACTGAGTCGTCGCCTTCAAGTAGCGGAGGATTCTCTTGACCGCTTGCCAATGTAGCAGCCTCGGATCAGCAACATAACGGCTCACTTGTCCCTCGGCAAAGGCAAGATCACGTCGCGTCGCCACCATGGCATACATTATGCTGCCAACGGCGGACTGGTACGGTACTCCAGCCATCTCCTCCTTCTCGTCCTCCATGCTCGGGCCCATGCTCAAGCTCAGCTCACAAGTCGTTGTCATAGGTGTGACTATGGGGTTGCACTCCTCCATGTTGTAGCGGCGGAACACCCCCTGCACATGTTTTTCTTGCCCCATCTCCAGCTTGCGTACTTTGCGATCCCTCTTATGGCGATGCCTAGGTAGTAGTCAAGCTCGCCCTTGTCTGTCATCTTGAACCGGCCGCCAACCTGTTTTTTCAGGATTTTAAGCTCCCCCCTCATCTAAAGACACAAGGATGAATTCATGCACATAGAGGATGACAATTTGGTGGAGCCTCGGCTGCTTACACACGTACACGCTGTGATCCGCCTCGGAACGGTTGAAGCCAAGCTCACCCATGAAACTGTCCATTTTGAGGTACCACGTGAGTGGAGCTTGCTTCAATCCACAGAGCACCTTACGAAGCAGGCACATCTTCCCCTACGGCACATCCACCCCCTTTGGCACCTCCATGTAGACTTTCTTGTCTAGGTCACCATTGAGGAACGCAGTTTTTATGTCCATTTGGTGGATTTTGTAGTCAAGTGATGCTGCCACCGAGAGAATAGTGCGGATGGAGGCGAACTCGGAAACTGGTGCAAAGGTCTCGTTGTAGTGCTCCCCTTTTCTCTGAGCATACCCTTTTGCCACCAGCCGCGCCTTGTATTGCTCCACCTTCCCCTCTTTTGTGAGCTTTTTCCGGAAGACCTACTTGGAGCCGATAATTTTGTCGTCCACTGGCCGGTCAACCAGCTCCCAAGTGCCGTTCTCCTTGTGGGAGGCAAGCTCAGATTTGATTGCTCCCTCCCACCCAGCCCCATCCTTGTGCTATAGTGCCTCTTTCACAGATTGAGGCTCCTCCTGCATGAAGATGGCTCGTGCAAACCCAGTCCAAATGCCCTTGTCGGCATGGTACCTCTTTGTCCTTCTTCGCACACAGCTACTCGTGCGGGGCTGTTGAGGCTGTTGTTCTTGTTGTTGTCCCCTTTTGACGCCATCCTCTCAAAGCGCCTTATCCCCCTCTCTTGGAGACCTTGGAGACATCGGTCGACTCCCCGCCTCCACGTCCATCTCTGGTGCTTCGGATTCCTCATCCGAATTGGCCGGAACAAATTCTGCTGCTCACCCATCCCTTGGGCGTGTTGGCCTGAGGGTGAGTGTGCACCCTGGAGGGTCCCTAGCAGTGGCTGGTTCACACCACCAACTGAAATTGTGGAGGCAACTGGTTCCAAGGATGGCATAAAACTGGTCAGAGATTGAGGCAATAGTTTCGGCCTGAATTGACTGGGAATGAACACTTGAATAAGGCTCAAAAGGCAGTGGCATTTCATAGCCACTGATCTAAGCTTTCCATAACACCAAAGCATGCCAAATTTGAAGCTTCCTAGCAGATTCTATGGCTTCTATAGTGTCTATTGGTAGGCTGTCCTTTTCCCACATAGGAAGGCATCCCTTCCCTCCTCTAGAAGCTTCTGCCCCTTCCTAGATTCCTCAGCTTGCTTCTAGTAGGAGGGAAGGTGTCCAGAAGACCAAGACACCTCTAGATGCCTTGTAGGACAAGTCACCCCTTCTAGAAGGTGTGCCACCTTCCTGGACCCTCACCTGGCCTTCTAGAAACTTAAAGAGGAACTCTAGAGGTTGAGCTTCCTAGCATCTATTTTCCACCTCCCTTGAGGCAGGGCAGAATTTCATGTTGTGGGACTTGAACCAGGGCCCCTGCCTCTAGAGGTGGACATCATTAACCACTAAGCCACTAAGGCTTTTCTTTTTGGTGTTCATTTTTGGAGTCACTCCTGCCATGGTGAGGAGCATCACTCCAACAGAGCGATCCTCCGGGGCTGGTGCTGCTGGAAGGATGTCACCCTCATTCACGTCCTCCGGCATCTCCCCCTCAAGGAGTGGCAGCCACTCCCCCCCTTTTGGAAGGACCTGCCTCCTCATCCGTTGAACGGCTTTTCTTGTCGAACGTGACGTCGCGACTCCGCACAATCTGCTTCCTCCTTGGGTCAAAGAGCCGGTACGCCTTGCTTCCCCTCTCATACCAAAGGAAAACATACTGGCGAGTTCGTGGGTCCAGCATGCTCTGCCCTTCACGCGCGTACACCACCGCATGTGCAATGCAACCAAACGTACGGAGGTGTCCCAATGCCCGCTTCCTCCCGGTCCACACCTCTTGTGGCGTCTTCCATGCCTTGCTCTCCTTGTCCTTCAACGGCTTGGTCAGTGTAAGGTTCATTATTTACGCCGTTGTCCATGCCGCCTCCGCCCAATACCATTGTGCAAAGCCGACGTCGCTGAGCATGGATCGCACCATGTTAAGAATTGTGTGATTCGCTCTCTCTGCGACGTCATTCTGTTGCGAGGAGTGCGGAGTTGTTTTCTTCCACTCAATCTCCTTGCTCTTCATCCATCCAAGGCAGCCCACATATTCACTGACGTTGTTGCTCCAGAATGCCTTCACCTTCAACTCTGTCCGCTGCTCCACATCTACTACAAACTCTTGCATGCATGCAAGGACTTGGCTCTTCCACTCCATGAGGTAGATGTAAAGTTTGCAGCCGTGGTCGTCGATGAATGTGAGGAAGTAGCGAGCTCCACCGATGGAGCTCTCAAGTGGTCCACACACATCTGTGTGTACCACTGCCAACTAAGTTTATGCACGCGTCCCCTTTGTCACAAACGGCTGCCCTGTTGTTTTGCCAATGACGCATGGCTCACACACGCTCTCCTTGGTTTCATCAAGGCCAATGATTTGGAGACCTCGGGCCACCTCTCTCTTTTCCATCTCCTTCACCGTTGATGGAGAAACATGGCAAAGTCAACGGTCCCAGAGGTCTAGGTCTCCTTCATCCTTTCTTGCAAGATTGCGGCGTTGGACCCCGTCTGACTACCAAGGAATTTTGTGCGTAGCAGGTACAAGTCGTCCTCCCTCTTGGCGTGTGCAATCACCTCGCCTTTGCCTTCCTTGCGGATGACGACCTCCTTCTTCGTGAAGAGCACCTCAAGTCCCTTGTCGGTAAGGCGACTGACGGAGAGCAGGTTTGCCCCAAAGTTGGGCATGTGAAGCACCTCTTGGATTGTGCTCGTGACAAGTTGGCAATCCACAATTGACTCAATGCGGACGTTACCCTCACCGGCGGCTACCTTTGTTTTGCCATTGGCCACTGTCACGCGTCTCTCCGAGGCACTGTAGGTGACAAATGCCTCCCTACTACATTCGGTGTGGCGGCCTGATCCGGAGTCAATGACGGCAACTCCCGGATCCTTCAAGTTGGTGGAATTGTACGCCAAAAGGGCCTACTCGTCTTTCTTCGTGCCTCGCTACGACCGGTCATGCTTCTTCTTGAGGCAGTTACACGCATAGTGGCCCTCCTTGCCACAGTTGAAGCACTCCCCCTTGCCACAGTTGAAGCACTCCCCCTTGTCAAGGCTCACAAGCAGTGTCATTTTCTAGTCACTGATCTAAGCTTTCAGCACACCTAAGCATGCCAGGTTTGAAGCTTCCTAGCAGATTCTATGGCTTCTGGAGTGGCCCTTGGTAGGCTGTCCTTTTTCCCACCTAGGAGGGTATCCCTTCCTTTGTCTAGAAGCCTCTTCCCTTCCTAGATTCCTCAGCTTGCTTCTAATAGGAGGGAAGGTATCCGGAACACCAAGATACCTCTAGATGCCTTGTAGGACAAGTCACCCCTTCTAGAAGGTGTGGCACCTTCCTCGACCCTCAGTTAGCCTTCTAGAAACTCAAGGAGGAACTCTAGATGTTGAACTAGCTTCCTGGCATCTATTTTCCACCTCCCTTGAGGCAGGGCAGAATTTGATCTTGTCGGACTTGAACCCGGGCCCCTGTTTCTAGAGGTGGACACCATTAACCACTAGGCCACTTGGGCTTGTCTTTTTGGTGTTCCCTTTTGGAGTCACTCCTGCCATGGTGTGGAGCATCTCTCCAACAGGCATACGGTGAGCAATCGCCATCTTTGGTATTCAAAATGACCTACCACGAATGAACGCAATTGAAGAAAGGATCGACAGTGCCGACCACAACACTCAGATCGACGAATCCTACGGCTGGCGACCTTACAACCACAATCATCGTGGGAACCAAAAAGTCAGTTGAGGGACACCTCAACTCCAATGGAAGTGGATGCTGCTGACCAAAGATGCACGTGCACCTCCTATAATTGCAGAAAAGTCAAACATATCGCCTGAACCGCCAAAAAAAGCTGTAGGCCATCACAGAACAAGTATTTGGGAAACGGCAAAGGGCAGGAGTGAAAGACGGGACTCTTGTTCGAGAGGAGCAATCTGCGCCAAAAGATCACCAATCTAAACAACTCACGACACCACAGAGGGTTACTAAGATCACAAAGTTTGACAAGGGGTACGATGACGAACAACCGGCGATACTGGTTAATGTTTAATTGAGGTTGCAAGAGTCGCAGAATGGTACTGGCACTATTGGATAGAGGGGCTTCTCACACTTCTGTAAACAATGGCATGGTTTGCCAACAGGGTTTGCAGAATGAACCAGGGTTTTTTTTTAAGGAAAACCCATTGACAGGAGATTGCAAATATGGAGACTCCGAGAACCATTAGAATTGTGAGTATGGGACTGACGGGATGTGATGGTTTGGAGGTCATGTCCAATGAGTGATCAAAAAATCATTCTCAGACGCAATTTTTTTGTACCTATTGAAAATTGACTAGAATAGTGGAGAAGTCTACATGGAAGTCGACGGCGCCAAGCGACAACTTCTGCGCGTGGGACGGAAGACGGCATTAGAAGCAGCCAAGGTGGAAACAGCAGAGGAGGCCGCAACGACCAAGAAGCAACAACCTGTGCACCGGATACCGCACAACGTGGCCAAATACTGTATATGACAAGGGGGCCATGCGTGGCTTGTACATCTCAAACCAATGGAGCAAGAAAAAGTGGCAGCATCTGACTCAACAACCTCATTGGCCTCATCCGCATCAACAAAGTTTACGATGGTTCCCGAGGAGTTCACACCTCTCATCCAAAAGTTTGCAGACGTCTTCCTTGATGAACTCCCAAAAACCCTACCACCTTAGCGCGACATCGACCATCGCATTGAAACAAAACTGGGAAGTCAAACCACAGTTCAAGGGGTCTATTCGATGAGCGATAATGAGCTGACCAAGCTAAGAATGCAACTTGACAAGATGCTCAATCAAGGATTCATCCGCCCATCCACGTCACCATATGCCGCATCATTCTTTGTTTGTGAAAGATAAAGATGGCAAGATGCAGATTTGCGTTGACTACTGGGTTTTGAATGATGTTACCATCAAGAACCACCACCCTCTCCCGTGCACACAAACTTGTTGACCAACTTTGAAGATTTTGAATTCTCACCAGAATCGACTTGCATAGCGGTTGTCACTAGATCCGCGTGGCAGATGTCACCATCAAGAAGAAGGCATTCCAAACATGTTACAGGCATTTCAAGGTCACAGTCATGCCGTTTGGACTCATAAATGTCCCAGCAACATTCATGGTGCCAATGAACATGTTTTTCTGTTCATACCTCCACTATTTTGTCGTGGAGTACCTCGACGACATTCTGGTGCATAGTCGCACCTCGGAGGACCATGATGGACATCTCCAAAACATTCTTGAGCTTTTACAAAGAGAGAATGTTTTTGGAAATCTCTCAAAGTGCAACTTTGGTCGCCATTCGATTGCGTTTTTGGGTCACATCATCAATGGCACACAGATCACCACGGATCGGAAGAAAGTGGCATCTGTCGGTCATTTGCCAAAACCAACTAACATTCAAGACATCCAAGCTTTCCTCGGCTTCTACAATTGTTATTGGCGCTTCTTATAGGATTACGCACAAGTGTTAGTGCCTCACTCCCATCTCACTCAAAAAGAAAACGAGTGGCGGTGGGAAGAGAACAAACAAGAACCGTTGACCACTTTGCATAATGCCCTGACCTCGGCGCCAGCCCTACGTTAAGCCGATCCAACAGTCAACTAAGTCATGGCTACGGACGCCTCCAATCAAGCCATCAGTGTGGTCCTCCTATTAGATCATGGAAACGGAGAACAACTTGTCGCGTGCATAGAATTCCTTAAATCCGGGTTTGACTATGATGTTGAGTATTGGCCGAGTAAAATCAACCCAATAAACGCGCTCAGCCGCTGACCAGACTTGATGGCTGAGGCAACGACACTACAACTAAAGCGAGATCCGTACCTCAATCAGTTGTTCACACAAGGCTACGACCAGCATGGAGGATGTTACAAGGCAAAGCTTCCTATTTGCGGTGACGATTACCTTGCCAGATGGTCGTTCCCCCAAACAATGAACTCTTCCGCATGCTCCTCGAAGAAAGTCCCGACACCAGTCCAGCTGGACTTTTCCAAGAAGACAAGACATTGAAGAAGCTGACAAAGCACAACTGGTGGGACAGGATGCAATATGATGTGGCCAAATTCTGCAAATCCTGCAACACATGTCAATGACAGAAATCCCATCGCACGCGGCCACCCGGAATTCCGACAGAACCGTGGACCGACATCTCCATGGACTTCGTCACTGGACTACCGGTCACCCCGAGGGATATGACCTGATCCTTGTGCTTGTCGACAAGTTTTCTAAAATGTCTCACTTTATCTGATTGACGGATACTAACACCGTCACCGGGGCAAATCTACACGCTCGCCGGGACGTCATGGTTGAAAGGGGAGGAAGTGTTACGTACCAGACGTACACGATGGTAGTATATGTGTGTTTGATAACTTTGACACATGTCTCTAAGTGGTGACGGTTGTACCTAATCCTTCAAAGTGGGCATTTTTGTCATTACACAAATAGCCCACCTTGCAGCAAGACATCGATTTTCACTCCAACCGTTGAGGGCAGTTTGGCCAACTACACTTGTCCCCTGATGATCCTTCTCGCACTTTGTGACAACTTCAACCAACTTCGAGAGTTATCGACAGAAATGTAGCAAACTTGTGGTTGACTTCTAAACGCACTGGGAAATATTGAGAGTTACAGAGATGCATCTCGCATCTTTGACGTCAATCTTTAAAGATTCCCAAATCCTTGGCAGAGCTTCTTGATCCAACCACTCACAACAATACTCCACACGCGTCACTCAACAATCAGCTCGATGACCCCGACTACGCCTCATTTGTAACTCAACACCTGTATATGTGTACTCGACAATTTTGACATGTGTCACCGCATTACACTTACAGCTAATTATAAATAACTCGAGTGTCCCAAATTCTCAAACTGTGTTCTGCCTTGCAACTTCTACTTGTTCACCATCTATTATCCATGAGGTATAACACCGTCCTTACACAGGTGGATTGGCACATTTTTGGATTGCATTTGTTTTCTTTGGGTATGTTGTGGCAGTCCAAGTAAGTGAAGGTTTATTTGTTCTTCAATAGTTGTGTAGTATGTTCATGGATACTAGTGAGGTTGAATTTCTAGGGGATCTTTTGGAAACCACTGATACTTGAAATTTGTTGTCCACATTCCTCTAAAGGTTACCGCCTATATGATTTTCCACCAAGGAAATAGTGGGTGTGAATGGTGGAGGATTTTTTTTGCTTATCTTGATTTCACATGTATGTTTGAAATTGTCTTGTAGTTTGCGTTTCATTGGGAGGGCCGGTTCTGTCCTGCACCTCGCAATAGCAAGGAGTTGGTTCGCAACCACCCCTTCTATAGCCATGACGTAGTCAAGTGTTTGATCGGCTAATCGTAGGGCTAGTGCCGAGGTCAAAGCATTCTGCACAGCGGTGAATGCTTCTTGTTCGTTGTCTTCCCACTGCCACTCGTTTTCTTTTTCAGTGAGATCGGAGAGAGACGTAAACACTAGGGCGTAATCCCATACAAAACACCGATAGTAATTACAGAAGCTGAGAAAAACTTGAACTTCTCAAACGTTGGTTGGTGTTGACCAATCACCGACTACTACCACTTTTTGATCCATCCACCATTGATGACATGACACAAAAGCGTGATCAAATGGCATCCGGAGCCGCACTTTAACATTTTTCCAAAACAAATCTCTCTTTGTACAACGTTGAGAATTTTGTTATGGTGTCCATTGTGCTCCTCCATGATACAACTGTACACCAAAAATTTGTTGAAGTGCACCACGACAAAATCGTCAATGTATGGACAGAAAACACATTCCATTGCCGCCATGAATGTTGCCGGTGCATTCGTGAGTCCAAACGGCATGACCATGAACTCAAAATGCCCGTAGCGTGTTCAAAACACCTTTTTCTTGATGTCAGCGTCTGCAACACGGATCTGGTGATGACTACTGCGTAAGTTGATTTTGAACAAAGATTGATCTCCTCAAAGTTAGTCAAAAGTTTATCTGCAGAGGGAAGAGGGTAGCGGTTCTTGATGGTAGCGTTGTTCAATGCCTGCTAGTCCACGCACATCCGCATCTCGCGAGTTTTATTTTTCACGAACAGTACTAGTGCCGCATGTGTTGACATGGATGGATGGATGAATAATTTATCGAGAATCGCGTCAAGCTGGTATTTGAGCTCGGTCAGCTTGTGATCTTTCATCCAACAGGCCCCTCGAACTATGGGTCGACTGCCCAGTTTTACTTCAATGCGATGGTCGATGTCGTGATGAGATGATACTGTTTTTAGGAGTTCATCGGGGAAGACTTCCACACGCTTTTGGATGCAAGGTGCAAACTCCTAGAGAACCATCACAAACTTTGTTGATACCGATGAGGCTGATGAGGCAGGCAGGCAGGAAGGCAGCAAGCAGGCAGGTAGGAAGGCAGCAGGCAGGCAGGCAGGAAAGCAGCAGGGAAGCAGGCAGGCAGGTATGCACGCACGCATGCACGCACGCATGCACGCATGCATGCACGCACACACGCACGCACGCACGCACACATGCACGCACGCACGCATGCATGCATGCATGCACGCACGCACACATGTACGTATGCATGCACGCACGCATGCATGCATGCACACACGCACGCACACACACACACACACACACACACACACAATGGCATCGGCCATAGCGGAAGTGCTAGCAACCTCGTCGTCTCCTACCTCTCCGGATACCCCCTCTGCATGTGT
>SZWC01001083.1:255171-265735 GCA_023375785.1 Penium margaritaceum | reverse complement strand
AACACACACACACACACACACACACACACACACGGATACAAACACGCACACATGCACACACACACACACACACACACACACACACACACACACACACACACACACACAATGGCATCGGCCATAGCGGAAGTGCTAGCAACCTCGTCGTCTCCTACCTCTCCGGATACCCCCTCTGCATGTGTACATGTGATGGTTGATGCTGTGGCTCAGGGAGCACCTACCCCTGCGGAGGCCATACCGGCTATTATAGGAGTGGCGACCATCATGGTCTCTACACCAACAAGGGCTTCCACCACCAGAATCTGGTTAACAGTAGTGACAAAAACTACTACTACTGTCGTAAAGTCGATGGCTGCCAACGCGCCCACTACCTGAACGTTTGCTCCACATGTCTCGGTTGTCACCGCCACTGCTACTACTGCCCCATCCACTGCTACTGCCACACCTGCCTCTGTGGTCGTGGCTTCTTCTATGTCAATTTTAGTCTCCATCTCCACCTCCATCTCTACGTCTGCCTCCAACTCCATGTTGGACCACTTGTCTGTCTCCAACTCCATGTCGGACCACTCCTCGGATGTCTCGTCCTCACTGAGAGCGTCCTGTCGTACAGCATCGTCCATCGTATCCCTCCTGCACTCTTTGTTTCACGTCGGCGGACACTCCATCTTCCCCTCAACCGACACACTGGTAAAAGCTACGAAGGGGTGCCGCACCAACAGTACGATCGGGGATGAGAGAGTCAGCTCTGCGGTGACATATGTTGCTACTACGACTGTTGCTGCCTCCTGGGCACGTCTCACCAAACGTGTCGTCCGCTGCTTCACATGCCGAGTGCGAACACGACGATGGCAAGTTGAAGGGACTACCACAGAAGCGGAGGGGTCAAAGGTTGGGATGAATCCAACTGACTTCAGCATAGACTGGAGAGCATCACATGTACATCAATGATTGGGAGGGAGGCGTGGCATCGTCATGTGATCACACTGATGGAGGTGAGGATGACGAGGAGGAAGATGGGGTTCCTTGAAACGACATGGTAGCAACGGCCCACTCAGAGACCACATGGTCTGTGAGCTGTTGCACCATGCGCTTTAGACCTTAGAGCAGGATGTACAACACCGCCATCGCTCCACAGAGAGGTGTCACAGTATCAGCTATCGTCTTTAAGTCAGATAGTGAAGAAGAAGGGCGGGACCGTATCCAAGGCCGCCGCCACCCGATAGGGTACTGGCGATACTAGTGCCAGCCATGGTGCCCATCCCCACAGTAGTAGCAGGCAAAGCCGTTAGACACCTAAGGCATATGCCACGGGTGCAACTGCCACTGTGGACGCAGCGCCTGCCACATATGCAAATTCGGCACCAACCACAGTGCCGTGGTTGGTGCTGGCTCTCTGCTATGCCGGTGTACTCATCTCCGGAGCTTGGCGTGGGTGAGTGCACAAGGCACTCACTCCCGATGGCCCAAGGCCACAAAGGGATCTAAGTGATCAAATCACAAACTCTTAGAAGTGTTGTGATGCTGTCACAAGGACGGCCACCACCATGTTAGTGGTGTGTTACTATGCGACTGCTCCGAGATTCCTCTGCTACTATTGCACGACAAGCGCAATGTGCAACCTTAAGTCACCTCCGGCGCTGATGTTGCTGTTGTTGCTGCCTTGGACCGGCGTCAACGCCGATGACGATGGTCCTCGCCACTCTTAATTAAGTTGCTAGCGTTGCTCGTGCCACAAATGCTGCATCTGCTGCAGCTACTACGTTCTCCATTGTCAGCCAATGACTATGGCCTTGAGCCACCTTTGCTAAAGCTATGACTGTCACAACTCCTCTTGTACTCTCCCTTCTCTCGTTTTTTTTTTTTTTTTTGTTGAGGTGCCACCTCCTCGGGTGCCCCTTTTGGGGTTGTTTTGGAATGCCCCACTCGAGGACCTCCCCCTATCCTCTCCCCCTCCCTTTTTTGTGTGTGCAGGCTCAAGCCTCGCCTCGAGCGATCCCGTCAAGCAAGCTCGATTGGCGAGCTCACCCGTAGGCAAGCTTGCTTGTAGCGCAAAGCTACGAGGCAGCTTTGCGATCTAAACAAGCAGTAGCGGTGGCTGCTACCATTGCGGCTGCCTTTGCTGTGCCCGCTGCAAGGGCTTTTGTGCATGTGTGCAAACATGGCGGCACGCTACATCTGCTCGCTTTTGCCTTTGCTGCTACTATTGCTGTTGCCGCTGTGCTTCCTGCCCGCCGCCCCTGCTCCTCTGGCTCCTTACCACTACCACTACTACTACAGCTGCTCGCCACCACTACTGGTACTGCAACTGCTAGTGCTGAGGCTGCCGCCCTCCACCGTTGTTGTTGCAGATGCTACTGCTACTGTTTGCTACTTCTGCCGAGCCTGCTATTGCTACACGCTGCTCCTGCTAGCTTGGCTGCTACTACACTAGTTGTTTTTGCCACGACTTCTACTAATGCTACACCTGTGGCTGCTAAAGCTCCTGCTACCTCTACCGCGGTTGCTATAGCTGCTTTAGCTATTGTCGCATCTATAGCACCTACTAATGCAAGGAGTTAGTGTTGTTACGAGCTGCTGGTGCGAGCTGTTGCACGCGATTGTTGCGGGAGCTGCTGTTATAGGCTACTATTGCTCTTACAAGATTCTGCTACTGCCACTGCGGGTTGGTGTTGCAAGCTGCTTTTGTAGCTACAACTCACCAAAAGAGTAACTCAACCACCTGCTGCTCTCGCCACTACAGTTGTAGCTACTCTGCCACTGTTGTAGCTATGTCCCCCCCGCTGCTACTACGACAATTGTCACTTGCGGCTGCCGCGCTATCTCCATTGTCTCCACCGCTATGCTACAACATCATCGTGGTGGATCCTTCCAGGATCTGCTACTGTTGTTATGGCTGGCTACCACTACTACCACTCAGTACTGCTACTGCAGCGTCTCTCTTGCACGGCAAAACAAGTTTTAGCTCGTTTACTCTGATACCATGAGAAAATTCTAGGAACCTTCCAAACCACTTACCAATGAATCAACCGTTAGCGGTGAGTCAACGTATGATTGAATTCACAAGTCATGCACAAAACTACAAGAGTTTGGGTACGGGTATGTACAAAGTATCAGGAAGCTCAACTTGAATAGAATTGCAGAGAGAGGTTGTCAATGCGCCGGATAGTAACGGTCTAGAAAACGGGTCCCGACATGGGAGGCCGCCAACCGGTCTTGGTATTGCAACCAAGATAGCATATCACCCTCGAACGAGGGATCCACACTTTAGGTTCGTTTGGTTTGCAACCTCACGAAGTCCGCATGTTGGTCTTTAGTGTCTACCTTTGGTTGGACACTCTGTGAGGAGTCTCAAAGGCAAGAACGGTAAATGGATGCATGCAAGGTATAGGCTTTTATACTTGTAGAGCTTTGCTAAAGCTTCTGCTTTTAGTGGCTCCACTGGAGCCAACCTCAACCTACAGTCCTACTTGGCGCGTCCCTAGACCGCCAAGTATCATCCACAAGGCACGCTCTAGTAAGCTTCCTAGAAGCTTCCTGTCCTAGTTTTGGCCACAAAGAAAATTGCGGCCGTTGCAGGGATTGAACCCGCAACCTCTCGTTTGAGACTCTGGTGCCTATTCCACCAAGCCAAAAAGGTATGGTTCCTATGATGAGCCACAGGAGGCATACCCATTATGGGCAGTGCATTCGTGGCCCATCTTATAACACACCAAGGGGACATACTCCATAGAGCAGTGCATGCCTTGTCTGTATATGTAGCTAGCCAGCAAGGCAGTGGACAAGGTGCATACTATTTCAACAAATCTCTCCCTTGCACCTCTGTCCATCTGTCGCTTACTGGGCTCCATCAATGCCTTGGGGCTCACCCTTCCTGTGCCACACTCCTCATGTCAAATCCACGAATGCTTGCATAGTGCAAGTCGCTCTCCAGCAGCTTGGTCATGCTATCAGCAACCACGCTCTTTGTTTTGCAGTGCTCCAAGTCCACCACGTTCTTCATGACGAGATCACGTGAGAACTGGTATCGTATGTCGATGTACTTTGTTTGCTGGGAGATGATCTTGTCTTCTGCCATCAAGATGGCCCTCATGTTGTCCACGTGTACAACCGTGGCGTCCTTCTCTGGCACTCTCATTTTGCCAAGCAGGCTGCACAACCATTGAGTCTCCTTGCACAGCTCAGACAGAGCAACGTACTCTTCCTCAGCCGTGGACATAGAAACACAATCCTCCTTCCTACTCGCCCATGAGATGGTAGCGCCATTCAAGATGCACACACATCTAGAGGTGGATTTCTTGTTCTTGAGATTGCCTCCCCAGTCAGCATTGGTGTAGCACTTCAGGTGAAGGGGTTCCGTTCTTTCTTGGCCTCCAAGGACGAGGCCCATGTGACGTGTCTTCTGCAGGTAGCGCAAGATGCGCTTGATTTCCTCCCAATGGCGTGGCCTAGGTTTGGCCACAAATCTGCTCACTTGTCCCACAACATAGCAGATGTCCGGACGAGTCCCTACCATGGCGTACATGATGCCACCCACGGCGGACTGGTAGGGGATGTCTTGCATCTCCCTTTGTTCTGCTTCGTTGCTTGGCAACATGGAGGCCTTCATCTTTGCATTAGTCATCATTGGGGTACGAACAGGTTTGCACTCTTCCATGTGGTAGCACTTCAGTACCTCACCGATGTATTTGGTTTGGTTCAGTTTGATGGTGCCTGCTACTCAGTTCCGGTGGATGGAAATCCCGAGATAGTACTCGAGAGGACCCATGTCCTTCATTTTGAACCTTTTGTTGAGGTCAGACTTCAGCTCATCCAGCACCTCGACCGAAGATGAGCAGATGAGCAGATCATCCACATACAACGCAAGCAGCATCAGCCCTCTCCCATCATTGCGCACGTAGGTGCTCGGGTCATTGTGGCAATGGGCAAAGGAGAGACCGGTCATGAAACCGTCCATCTCTTTGTACCACATCCTTGGGGCTTAGTTCAGCCCGTAGAGCGCTTTCACCAACTTGCACACCTTGCCCTTGGGAGCTTCGACTCCTTCACGCACCTCCGTTAGCACTTCCTTGTCAAGCTTCCCATAAAGAAAGTTGTCCTGACATCCATCCGGTGTATCTCTAGGTTCTTTGTTACTACAATGCCAAGAAGAGAGTGGATGGAGGCAAAGGTCACGACGTGCACGAGAATCTCATCGTACTTGGAGCCCGAGAATTTAGAGAACCCCTTAGCCACTACCCTTGCCTTGAACTTGTTGATGCTGTCGTCTTGCTTCTTCTTCACTCGGAGGACCATCTTCGATCCCACACGTGGGCCTTGTCGGGTCTTTCCACTAGTATCCATGTGTCATTCTCGGCAATGGACTCAAGCTCGCTGTCCATTGCCTCCTTCCACTTGGCCGCATCTGGGCCATTCATCGCCTCCGCCACTGTGGATGGCTCTCCCTGAGCCATGCACGACCAGCTAAGGCCAGTCGAATCATCCTCATACCGCAAAGGTGCTTTCTTTGGTCACTAACTGCGCAGGAGTGCTGATGCAGCTTCTTGCTTTGTTACTGGTGCTTCCACAGGTGGTGGTTTGTCGTCCTCGTCGTCGTCAGAAGAGTCGTTAGACTCCAAGTCCGACTCGGAAGCCCCATACGCCTCGGTATCCGCATCCATGTCACATGTTGCGTCATCCTCCACAGCTACTCTCCCATTCCCACCACCTACTCGCAAAGCGAGCTAGTTGTTGGGTGCTTGGTCTCCAGACTCAAGCAACACTATCCACTCTCCCGCTTTGGGAGCGAAGTTCGGGTCCACCAGCTCTCCCTTTTGAAGGGTGCATTCATCAAACACAACGTCGTGGCTCGTCACAAGCTTGCTTGTTGCCTGGTCCCAAAGCCGATAGGCTTCGTGTGATGTGTCGTACACAACCATGACGTACTTCCTGGAACGTGCGTCCAGCTTGGCTCCACCTTCTCCCGACTGGATCTTCACCCATTTAGTTGACCCAAACACCTTCAGATGAGATGCGTTGGGTTTCTATCCTGACAATGCTTCATCTGGGGTCTTCAGGTGCTTGTCCTGCTCCTTTCCACGCTTTTGCAAGGCGGTCTCTTGTGTGAGGTTCAAGAGGTAGCAAGTCGTTGTTGCTGCTTCAGCCCAAAAGTGAGGTGCGAGCTTGGCGTCGAAGAGCATGCTTCGCACCATGCCAAGCATTGTCTGGTTCATCCTCTCGGCAACGCCGTTGCTTTGGGGGTTGTAAGGGGTGGTTAGCTTGTGGCGGATGCCATGATGCTTGAGCGAAGGCTTGCATGCCTCGTACTCACCCCCGTTGTCACTTTGGAGCGTCTTCACTTTCTTGGACGTTTGCCGCTCCACCATGGCGATGAACTCGAGGAGCTTCTCCTTGACCTCTCCCTTTGTTTCGAGAAAGTAGATCCACAACTTGCGGTTGTGGTCATCAATGAAGGTCAGGAAGTACTTGCTTCCTCTGTTAGACGGTGTGCGAAAGGGTCCACACACGTCACTGTGTATCAGCTCCAAGACATGCTCATCTCGTTGACCTCCTCTCGCAAACGGCTTCTCCTTTGCCTTGTCTTGGAGGCATGGTTTACACAATGTACACCCTTTGCCATGCTCCATGGTGCACCCATCCATTCCACGAACTACCTCTTTCTCATGCATCTTCTACAGCGTGCAGTTGGCCAAGTGGCCAAATCACCGGTGCCACAGCTCAGCATTAGTGTCCTTGGTTGATATGGCAGCCGCAACTGTCGCCGGTGGTGCATCCTTTGGCTCCGGTGCCACTGTTTTGGTGGCACATGTGAGTATCTCAACTGACGCATTGGTGACTTTGGTTTGAAGCACGTAGAAGCCGTCGAATCTTGGAACTTGAAGCATGAGATCATCTTTGGTGTAGAAAATCTGGACGTCCTCATTTCTTAGGGCCACTGATTCCTTGTTGGTGAACACCACTGTCATGTTGTTGTCGGTGACTTGTGAGACGGACATCAAGTTAGCTGCGAAGGAGGGCATGTGCACCACCTTTTGAAGGTTGACCGCCTTCTCCGCACCATTCACGTTGAACGTGATCACCTTGTCCCCTTTGCCCGTGGCTTGGACGACGCCACCGTTTGCACACTTGATACGCATGTTAGATTCGGCCATGGAGACAAATCCACCCTTCTCTTTTGATGAGTGGTGGTTGGTGCCCGAGTCAAGGGCGAATGCCCGGGGCATAAGGATCGTTGTGCCCTTCATGGACAGCCCCCTAGTCATCATGTTGGTGAGCTCCTTCTTCTCCTTTCCATCTTTGTTCCCGCCTTCTTTCTTGGGACTACAGCAGTCCCTAGCCCAGTGCCCAGCCTTGCCACAGTTGTGACAATTGCCGGGCTTCTTGGAACTCTTCCCGCCACCATTGCCTTTCCCTCCACCACCACCGCTTTTGGTGTTGCCTTGACTAGAGCGAGGGCTTGCACCTTGTCCACTGAAGCAAGAGGCATAGGCTGAGATGTTTGCCTTGCTACCACTGCGTCGCATGGACTCATTGCGGACGTGTTCGGCGACAGCTTCGTACTTCAGATCTGCCTCCTTCCAACTGCCAAATACGGTTATCAAGGACCCCCAGCTTTCTGACAGCACCATTAGAAGAATCATGGCATGCATGTTGGAGTCGAGATTCCATTCAATTTGCTGGACCTGCTGCAGCACGTTGTCAAATGACTGCAAAAATGTGGGTATCGATTCTCCTTTTCTCACCCTCATCGACATCAACCTTTGGAAGATGAAGAGTTGGTTTGCTAGGGCGTTCGATTGATTCACACGTGAGTACTTTGCGTAGGCCTTGCGGCCAACGTGCATCCTGTAATGAGGAAGTGTTGAGTCTCGTTGATGGACGTCACAAGAATGGCGAGAGCCATGTTGTTCTTCATCATCCATGCTACGAGGTCAGCCGCATACGTCATCACCGTCGCATCAGCGGGTGCTGTCTCCGTCCCTTTTAGGATGTCAAGGTAGCCACGCATGTTCATGACAATCTCAAACTGCCATGTCCACAAGGGAAAATCTGTCCCCGTGAATTTGGACATACCCGCCTCAAGGCGGGCTTGAGTCGGATCCGCCATTTCCTGTGTTTGCTCGTCGTCTTTGCTTTGCTGCTACTCTGCTTCGTTGAGGCCGATGAGGCTGATGAGGCTGCTGATTGCGACCGTTGTCAAAGGTGCCATTGGTTCCTTTGCATACCCCTCCCGCCGATGATCGCCTAGGGCGATGGTGCCGTTGTGAGAGAACGGACTCGAGGTCCTACCACCTTCTAAAAAGGGGTACAACTTAATCCCGTTGGGGCTCGAGGGTCTTGTCCAACATGGACAGAGCTGTTCCTCGTCCCCTAATCTGCCACGTGCACGCAACCTACCTGAAAAAGCCGATGGAGCCGATGGAGCAGATTGGAGCCGTCCAATCTTCGTGTACCTGTTGTACCTATGTACCTTGCAAGACCACGCGCTAGTCGGTCTTGGAAGCGTGCCTTAGAACCATAAGTGTGGGCCCATAACCCTTTGTCAATGCACCGGATAGCAACGGTCTAGAAAACGGGTCCCGACATTGGAGGCCGCCAACCGCTCTTCGTATTGCAACCAAGATAACATATCACCCTCGAACGAGGGATCCACACTTTAGGTTTTCTTGGTTTGCAACCTCACGAAATCCGCAGGTTGGTCTTTAGTGTATACGTTTGGTTGGACACTCTGTGAGGAGTCTCAAAGGCAAGAACTGTAAATGGATGCATGCAAGGTATAGGCTTTTATACTTGCAAAGCTTTGCTAACGCTTCTGCTTGTAGTGGCTTCACTTGAGCCAACCTCAACCTACAGTCCTACTTGGTGCGTCCTTAGACCGCCAAGTGTCATTCTCAAGACAGGCTCTAGTACGCTTCCTAGAAGCTCCTGTCCCAGTTTTGGCCACAAAGAAAATTGCGGCTGTCGCGGGGATTGAACCCGCAACCTCACGTTTGAGACTCCGGTGCCTAGTCAACCAAGCCAAAAAGGTATGGTTCCTATTATGTGCCATAGGGGACATACCCATTATGGGCAGTGCATGCTGGGCCCATCTCAGAAAAGACCAAGCGGACATACTCCATAGAGCAGTGCATGCCTTGTCTGTATGTGTAGGTAGCCAGCTTGGCAGCGGACAAGGTGCATACTATTTCAACACGGATGACAACTAACAAGAATACAACGTATATAGCTGCCACGGCACACGGCTGGTGACGAACGCGACAGTGTCGGTTTGTCCTAAAACCGGCCCAAAACCATTGTTTTTGCCATAAACCTGCAAGCAGGTATCCAAATGCATCACTGTGTGAACCTAGAGATCTAAAGTCTTGAGCCAGACACTACAGCTGGTCACACGCACGAGTCCGGCACTGATCGGTTGACAGACAATGCAAGACATGCAAATCGGGATGGAGAGCCAGTCCACCAAGAAAACTCTAGCATCTGCAAAAGAAATGCAAAGGACCCCGGCAAGCACCCGGGGTATCGTGGCAGCTGTCTGGTAGCTGCTGGTGCATGGAGCCACCACTCATTTGTGCTCTTGGGCCAGCTGCATCCGCATCAAGGATCATGTCCTTGTGCTCTCCAGTACTGCTGCTCCACACCACTGAACTAGGTATACAGATAATCACCACGGTCATCGCTGGTGATGGGTGGAAGCCACACAAACCGACACCGAAAGGGGGAGGGGGTGCGATGACAAATATTGCATGTCGTACGTTGTGCCTGAAGCGAGAAATTCCTAGCTGTGAGCATCACGCACCATTCGGTGAGCAAAAGTTTTAGATACGCCAAACAAGACACGTGTATGCCAGGAGGCATCGAGATCTGTTCTACCGATTGCATGCGACGTCAATGAGGTCCTGAAGGTGCATGTCCCATATAATGAGGTTGTACATACGAGATAACACTAAACCCCTGCAATAAGACTCTGTGAACATGTACCTGTTTGTATTTGTAAACTTTGTTACATGAATATGTTCATTGTCAGTCGTCAACTCCAATTTGACACACAACAAAGGAATTAATTCTATAAGGGTGACATCAAAATTCCATATAGAACCAACCTTGGTTTTAGAAGATAGCAACAAACCTGAACTCTAAAAATGACATCCCCATCGTTTTGAAAAATGAAACGGCATGCCCGTATGTCATTACTCATTGCAGAAGTCCGGGTGCAACGTAAGTAGCCATGATATTCATAGGTATCCCGTTCTTATCTTCTAGTAAGCCGGGTATGGATTGCCAAATGTTTGACCTGAAGGCACACTAGCTTAATAGTACATGTGGTGCGGGTATCGAAGCTATTTCACCCCAAAACAAGTTGCTGTTTCTTTTTTCCTCTGTGACGATGAACATTGTGTGCGCACTGACCACTTGAGCATTTCTAGACGTCATGGAATACAAGTCAACCACAAGAACCCGGCTACTGATTTCTTGGATCTCAAGCATGTACAGATAAGAAATCAAACACACACAAACACACAGACACACACACATACACACACACACACACACACACACACACACACAC
>SZWC01001083.1:231101-253529 GCA_023375785.1 Penium margaritaceum | reverse complement strand
ACACACACACACACACACACACACACACACGCACACACACACACACACACACACACACACACACACACACACACACACACACACACACACACACACACACACACACACACACACACACACACACAAACACGCATATGAATAGGAACAAGAATAAGTATTACCTTGTCATTGCTGTAAGAAACTTGCTCGAGATCAAGGATGGTGTAACCTTGCTTTCTCCCCACAGGTGTCACAAGGATTTGTTGAATAAAAAAAACGTTACTTGGAGAATTTGTTTACAATGTGAAGCAATGATTTGAAATAATCCTTCTTTTTTCACACCTTTGCACAGAAAATGATTGGAGCATGGATGGCTCTGAGAACCTCCAATCACTCATCACACTTCTTGATGTTGAGTTTGGCTAATTCTCCCAATGTACATCCATCAAAAATAGCAGTTTCAACGTCTGGTCCATGGAGAAACGCATTCTTTTTCACCTCAGGTTTTTGAGATGTATGATAAAACAAGAGGAATTTTTTGTTGTTAATGTACATGTTGGTAATGATGAGAATGAGATGTACATTTCAATTATGTACACATGCATACTACTCACCAATGTCCTGGATATGGAAACGCGCGATCCAGCATCTGAGCAGATCGCTCCATGTTTTTCACATTCCCACTTGTTGTTCATGAATTTGTAGTACAGAGTCAAGCCACAAGTTGTAGATTTGTCTTTTGTCATGGAGCAGACATCAACAGAGGTGTAATTGAGACGAATAATCTTCAGGATGACGTCCACTTCAAGTTGTTACAAAAGGCTCTCGGTCCTGGTGTAGCGATTGTTCTCAAACATGCACAAAAGTAGCAATGAAATATCTATACAATTATTTTTCATCAATAGTGCATATTCATATAGCATTATTGAACTTACTTGGTGAGGTTTTGCATGGATGGTTGAGCCTTTGGTGACATCCTCCTCCTCACAGCGTGTTTCACTTCCTCAGTTGTGATCTCTACAAGGGAAGTCCTGCAATACAACCTAGGCTTACATATCATTCTTCTAGCAAGAACATAACAAAATTTACATCCATATTCAAACACCTGGTCAGCTTACCTGTTGCTTGCTTCTTGTACACCCTCTTTGTAGTAAACACTGTTCATGGCAATGATGCTATTTTTTTCAAGATGCTGTTAGATTTGACGAGTATGGGTGCCCCACACAAAAGTAAGGAGGGGACTGTTGTCACCAACAAAGATTAAATGTTTTTTTTTATTTTTTCAGGGGGGAAGTTTTGAAGTTCCTTGGTACGTGTTGCAGATCCAATTGCAAGCTCATGCTGCACATAAAGAAGAGGACAAAGTGAATGATTGGGAAGCATACGTGAACATCATTCATGGACAGCGGACTGTAGCTTCTTACCATGTACTTTGATGGAGGCATGAACCTGTCCAAGAAACATGGCCCAAGAGGATTGTCCATCAACTCCTTGAAGATGTCATCTTGCTCTTGTTCAGTGAAACTACTCTCCTTAGCAGAGGATCTTCCCATTTTCCAAACAAGAGTGAACCCTCTTCCAACTGTGAGAGTATGCAACTATGCAACCAAGCAATGTTGCGCCTGTGAAAGTGTGAAACTGTGTGAATTTGCAACTTTGCAACCAAACAACTTTGTGGCCGTGAAAGTGTGAAACTGGGTGAACAATGCATCTTAGCAACTTTGTGGCTGTGGATGTGTGAAACTGTGTGAATGTACAACTATGCAACTGAGCAAATTTGTGGCTGTGAAAGTGTGAAACTGTGCAATTGTGAGACTATGCAACTGAGAAAAGTTACAGCTGTGAAAGTGTGAACTGTACAACTGTGCAACTATGCAACCGACCAACTATCCAGCTGTGAAATTGTGAACTGTGCGACTGTGCGACTATGCAACCAAGAAACTTTGCGGCTGTGAAAGTGTGAAACTTTCCGACTGTTCAGCTATGCAATGGTGCAACTTTGCAGCTGTGAAAGTGTGAAGCTATGCAACTTTGCAACTATGTGACTGATTAAATTTGTGACTGTGAAAGTGTGAAACTGTGGGACTGTGCAAGTATGCAACCCAAGCAAATTTGTGGCTGTGAAAGTGTGAAACTTTGCGACTGTGCAGCTAGGCAACTGAGCAGATTTGCGGCTGTGGAAGTGTTAAACTGTGAAACTGTGAAACTTTGCAACTATGCAATGGAGCAACTTTGCGGCTGTGGAAGTATGAAAATGAGTGACTGTGCAACTATGCAAACAAGTCAATTTGTCACTGTGAAAGTATGAAAGTGTGCAACTGTGCAACTATAGAATTGAGAATATTTCCGGCTGTGGAAGTGTGAAACTGTGCAACTGTGCAATTATGAATCCAAGCAAATTTGCATACGTGAAAGTTGGAAACTGAGCAACTTTGCAACTACGCAACTCAGCAGCTTTGCGGCTGTGAAAGTGTGGAACTGTGCAAATGTGCAACTATGCAACAGAGCAAATTTGCAGTTGTGGAAGTGTGAAACTTTGGGACAGTGCAACTATGCAATTGAGCAAATTTGTGGCTGTGAACATGTGAAACTGTGCAATAGTGCAACTGTACAACCAAGAAGATTTGTGGCTGTGAAAGTGTGGAACTCGACTGTGCATATCTGCAACCAAGCAACTTTCTAGCTGTGGAAGTGTGAAACTGTGCGACTGTGCAACTATGCCACTGAGAAACTTTGCAGCTGTGAAAGAGTGAAACTGTGCAGCTATTCAACTGTGCAACCGAGTAAACATGCGGCTCTGAAAATGTTCAACTGTATGACTGGACAACTATGCAACCAAGCAAATGTGCGGCTATGGAAGTGTGAAACTGTGCGACTATGCAACTGTCCAACCGAGCATCTTTGCGGCTGGAAAACTGTGAAACTGTGCAACTGCACAGCAATGAAGCCAAGTAACTTTGCACCTGTGAAACTGTCAAACTAAGCAACTGTGCAACTATGCAACAGCAACTATGCATCTGTGAAAGTGTGAAACTGTGTGATTGTTCAACTGTGCAACCAATAACTATTGCGGCTGTGTAGGTGTGAAACTGTGCAACTGTGCAACTTTGCAATTGAGCAACCAAGAAATTTTGAGGCTGTGAAAGTGTTAAACTGTGTGACTGTGCAACTACAAAACCAACAACTTTGCGGCTGTGGAAGTGTGAAGATGTGTGACTATGCAACTATGCAACTGCGCAACTTTGCAGCTGTGGAAGTGTGAAACCGTGCAACTCTGCAAGTGTACAATCGAGCAATGTTGTGGTTGTGAAAGTGGGAAATGTGCGATTATTCAACTAGGCAACCAAGCAACTTTGCAGCTGTGCAGGTGTGAAACTGTGAGGCTGTGCAATTATGCAAGTGAGCATATTTGTGTCTGTGAAAATGTGAAAGTTTGAAATTGTGCAGCTATGAAACTGAGCAAATTTGTGGCTTTGAAAGTGTGAAAATGTGTAACTGTGCAAATCTTCAACCAAGCAATTTTGCAGCTGTGAAATTGTGAAACTGTGCGGCTGTGCAAGGATGCAACCAAGCAAACTTACGGCTGTGAAAGTGTGGAACTGTGCAGCTTTGCAACAATGCAACCGAGCAACGTTGCGCTTGTGTAAGTGTGAAACTGTGTGACTGTGCAACTCTGCAACTGAGAAATTTTATGGGTGTGAAAGTGTGAAACTGTGCGACTTTGCAACAGTGCAATCAAGCAATTTTGTGGTTGTGAAAGTGGGAAATTGTGCACATGTACAACTAGGCAACCAAGCAACTTTGCAGTTGTGAAAGTGTGGAACCGTGTGACTGTGCAATTGTGCAAGTGAGCATATTTGTGTCTGCGAAAGTGTGAAACTTTGCAACTTTGTAACTATGAAACCGAGCAAATTTGTGGCTTTGAAAGTGTGAAAATGTGTGACTGTACAACTCTGCAACCGAGCAATTTTGCAGCTGTGAAAATGTGAAACTCTGCGACTGTGAAAAGATACAACTGAGCAAATATGCAGCTGTGTAAGTGTGAAACTGTGTGATTGTGCAGCTTTGCAACCGAGCAACTTTGTGGCTGTGAAAGTGTGAAGTTGGGTGACTGTGCAACTTTGCAACATAGCAAATTCATGGCTGTGAAACTGTGTGACTGTGCAACTATGCAACTGAGCAAATTTGTGGCTGTGAAAGTGTTGAACTGTGTGACTGTGAAACTATGCAATCGAGCAACTTTGAAGCTGTGAAAGTGTGGAACTGTGCAGAAATTCAACTGAGGAAATTTGTAACTGTGAAAGTGAGAAACTGTGCAATTGTGCAACTATGCAACTAAGTACATTTTGAGCTGTGAAAGTGTGAACTGTACAACTATGCAACTATACAACTATGCAACTATGCAACTATGCAACCAAGCAAATTTGCAGGTGTGAAAGTGTGGAACTGTGCGACTGTGCAATCATGCAAGTCAGCAAATGTTTGTCTGTGAAAATTTGTAACGCTTCAATTGTGCAAATATGAAACCGAGCAGATTTGTGGCTTTGAAAGTGAGAAAATGTGTGACTATGCAACTCTTCAACCAAGCAATTCTGCAGCTGTGAAATTGTGAGACTGTGCGACTATGCAAGGATGAAATTGAGCAAAATTGTGGTTGCGAAAGTGTGAAACCGTGTGACTTTGCAACTATGCAACCAAGAAACATTGTGCCGGTGTAAGTGTGAAATTGTGCGATTGTGCAACTGTGGAACCAAGCAGTTTTGTGGCTGTGAAAGTGTTAAGCTGGGTGATTGTGCACCTTTGCAACTGAGCAGATTTATGGCTATGAAATTGTGAAACTGGGTGAATGTACAACTATGTGTCAATGTGCCGGATAGAAAACAGTCTAGAAAACAGGTCCTAACATGGAAGGCCGACATCCGCTCTTGGTATTGCAACCGACATAACAAATCACCCTCAAAGGAGGGATCCACACTTTAGGTTTGTTAAGTTTGCAACCTCACAAAGTCCGTATGAAGGTCTTTGTTTTCCACCCTTGGTTGGACACTCTGTGATGAGTCTCAAAGGCAAGAACTGTAAATGGATGCATGTAGGGTACATGCTTTCATACTTGCAAAGCATTGCTAATGCTCCTACATGCAGTGGCTCCCTCGGAGCCAACCTCAACCTACAGTCCTACTTGTCGCATCCTGAGACTGCCAAGTGTCATCCTCAAGGCAGGCTCTAGTTAGGTTCCTAGAAGCTTCCTATCCTGTTTTGGACCACAAAGAAAACTCCATCCATCATGGGGCTCAAGCCCGCGACCCATGAGTTCCGGTGCCTGTTCCAACTAGACCACAAAGGTGTATTTCCTATGCTGATATCCAAGGGATATACCCAATACTGGTACTGGATTCCTGGCCTATCTCAGAATAGACCAAGGGGACGTACTACATAGAGCAATGCGTGCCTTGTTTGTCCGTGCAGCCAGCCAGCTAACCAGTGGACAAGGTGCATATCTTCAACAAATCTCCTCCTCGCACCTCTGTCCATCTTTCGTTCACTTGGCTCCATCAATGCCTTATGGCTTACCCTTCCTCTGTAGCACTCCTCATGTCAAAACCACGAATCCCTGCATAGTGCAAGTCGTTCTCCAGCAGCTTGGTCATGCAGTTAGCAAGCATGCTCTTGGTTCTGCAGTGCTGCAAGTCCACCACGTTCTTCATGACCAGGTCACATGAGTAGTGGTAACGCATGTTGATGTGCTTTGTTCGCCAGGATTTGATCTCATCTTCAGCCAACAATATGGTGCTCATGTTTTCCATGTGTATGGCCGTGACGTCCTTTTGTGCACTGTCATTTTGCCAAGCAAGTTGCGCTTCCACTGAGTCTCCTTGCACAACTCAGACCAAGCGACGTACTCTGCCTTAGCTTTGGACATGAAAACACAATCCTGCTTCCTGCTAGCCCATGAGACTATAGCGCCATTCAAGATGCACACGTATCCAGAAGTGGATTTGTGGTCGTCAAGATTTCCTCCCCAGTCCGTGTTGGTGTAACACATTAGGCAAAGGGGATCTGTACCTTCTTAGCCTCCAAGGACGAGGCCCATGTGACGTAGCTTCTGCAGGTAGCGCAAGATGCACTTGACTGCTTGCCAATGTTGTGGCCCTAGGTTGGCCACGAACCTGCTCATTTGTCCCACAACATAGCAAATGACCAAACAAGTCCATACTATGGTGCACATGATGCTACCCACGAAGGACTGGTAGGATATTTCTTGTATCTCCCTTCCTTTGACTTTTTTCCTTGGCGACATGGAGGCCTTTAGATTCCTATCGGTCGTCATTGAGGTCTAGGTTTGCAGCCTTCCATGTGGTAGCACTTTAGTACCTCACCAATGTATTTGGTTTGGTTGAGTTCGATGGTGTCTACTGCTTGGCTGTGGTGGATGGCTATCTTGAGGCAATACTCGGGAGGACCCATGTCCTTCATCTTCAGCTTTTTCTGAGGTCAGACTTAAGCTCCTCCAACAACTCGACCGAAGACGAAACAATGATCAGATCATCCACATACAGTGCAACCAGAATCAATCCTCTCCCATTATGGTGCACTTACATGATTGGGTCATTCTGGCAATGCGCAAAGGAGAGACCGGTCATGAAACTATCTCTTTGTGATACATCCTTGGGGCCTGTTTCAACCCGTAGAGCACTTTCACCAACTTGCACACATTGCCCTCAGGAGTATTGACTCCTTCAAGCACCTCCATTAACACTTCCTTGTCAAGCTTCCAATAAAAGAAAGTTATTGTGACATCCATCTGGTGTATCTCCAAGTTTTTTGTGGCTATAATGGCAAGGAGAGAGCAATTGGAGGCAACGATCACCACGGGCATAAACGTCTTGCGATACTCAGAGCCCGGGCGTTGAGAAAACCCCTAAACCCACTACCTTCACCTCAAACTTTTCAATTCTGCCATCTTACTTCTTCTTCACTCGGAGGACCTACATGGATCCCACCACGTGGGCCTTGTCGAGTTTATCTACCAGCACCCACGTGCCGTTCTTATCAATGGACGTGAGCTCATTGCCCACTGCCTCCTTCCACTTGGCCACATCCGGACCATTCATCGCATTCGCCAGTGTGGATGGCTCTCCCTGAGCCATGCACGACCAGCTAATGCCGTTCCAATCTTCGTCATATTCCAAAGGTGCTTTCTTTGGTCGCGAATTGCACCAGGGTAGTCGTGCGGCTTTCTGCTTTGCTGCTGGTGCTACCACAAGGGGTGGTGTATCGTCGTCGTCGTGGGGAGAATTGTCGGACTCCAAGTCAGACTTGGAGCCCCCAGATGCCTCAATATCCATGTCCATGTCAGATGTCGCGTCATCCCATGCACAAGTTCTCTCATTTCCACCACCTGCTGGCAAACGTAGCCAGTTCTTGGGTGCTTGGTCTCCATACTCAAGTAAGACTATCCACTCTCCAGCTTTAGGAGCGAGGATCGCGTCCAGCAACTCTCCCTTTCCAAGGGTGCATTCGTCAAACTCGACACCGCGGCTCCTCACAAGCTTGCATGCTACCTGGTCCCACAGCCAATAGGCTTTGTGTAACTTGTCGTACCTAACCATTGTTGAAAAATTGCCCATCCGCATGCCCAAGTGCGGCGCCGGGAGGCGACGACGAGCCGCCAGAAAGTGCAAACTCTGCTCCGGCAGATCTGGCGAATTGACGATTCCTCGGATCCTAAAATGGAGGATTTTCCCTTAAATTTGACGAGTTTTTGAATCCGGTGGAAGTTGTTTCGCCGGAATCTGACAAGTATCGAGGGAGATATGGCCTTCCAAAGTTGGGGTGTGACAGCGACTCTGGAAGCCAGCTGCGACTCGAAATCCGGTGGATAATCCACCGGATTGAGTAACAAGAATACCATCTGGAGAAATTACTCCGGAAGGCCTGCCGCGGCGTCCGGTGGATAATCCACCTGGTCCGGTGGATCATCCACCGGATCAAGTAGTACAGGTTGTTACTGAGGGACTGCCAAAATCATGGCTTGGCTTCCAAAACTCAGTAGTACGTTTTGTTACTCCGGGTCAGTCAAAATTATGACTGCAGGTCCGCGGACAAGTTTCAAACCTCGTCACACCCCATCACCAAACTCGACCCAAAAGTGGGTAGGGTGCGTGGAAACAGTGCAGGAGACCCCTACACCACGTGCAAGAGGACCTGCGCCTTGGGAAAGGCGCTTCGCACGTGAAGGAAGGCGCCGCGGCATGTGCACACCATGGAGGCGTTTGGCGTTTTTTGTGGTGGGTGATACCTGCGCTTCGGCAAACATAACTTGGGCTACGCTTGGCCGAATTGGGCAAATTTTGGTGCGTTGGAAAGCTCATGACTAGCCCTATACATTTTGTGATCATGTTTACGTTTAAAAACTAGTGCAAAACGACGTAATTCCCTTTGCAAACTGACTGTCTCTAAATTCCTGCTCACATAAGCGTGAGGCGACCAGAAAGCTCACGCTCAGTCTCAGATTCATCCAAAACAGTAGGCGTGAACCAATAGAGTCTATCAGACCAACTTTGGGGCCGCATCCACGTGGATTCCATCCTGACAACCATAACACAAGTTTTAGAACGTGTGTCTAGCTTGCCTCCACCTTCTCCTGGCTGGATCTTCACCCAGCTGACCCGAACACCTTCAGATGAAAGGCGTTAGGTTTCTTTCCCGACCATGCTTCCTATGGGCAATCCATCTGCTTTACCTGATCCTCTCCATGCTTCCATAAGGTGATTTTTTGTGTGAGGTTCAAGAGGTAGCAGGTCGTTGTTGCTGCTTCAGCCCAAAAGCAATGTGGGAGCTTGGTGTCGAAGATCATGCTTTACACCATGCCGAGCAGGGTCTGGTTCATCCTCTCGGCCATGCCATTGCTTTGGGGGTTGTAAGGGGTGGTTTTCTTGTGGCGGATGCCATGATGCTTGAGCCATGGCTTGCATGCCTTATACTCATCCACGTTGTCACTTTAGAGTGCTATCATCTTCTTGGACGTTTGCCGCTCGACCATGGCGACGAACTCAAGAAGCTTCTCCTTGACCTCTCCCTTGGTTATGAGGAAGTAGATCCACAACTTGCGACTGTGGTCGTTGATGAACGTGAATGAGTACTTGCTTCCTCCATTAGACGTTGTGTAGAAGGGTCCACACACATCACTATAGATCAGGTCCAAGATATTGTTTGATCGTTGACCTCCTCTTCCAAATGGCTTCTTCTTTGCCTTTGATTGGAGGCATGGTTCACACAATTTACACTCGTCTCCATGCCTCATGGCGCACCCTTCCATTCCGCAAACCACCTCTTCCTCCCATATCTTTTCCAATGTGTTGTTGGCCAAGTGGCCAAATCGCCGGAGCCACAGCTCAGAGTCAGTGTCCTTGGTTGATGTGGCGGCCACAACGGTCGTCGGCGGTGCATCCCTTGGCTTCGGTTCTACTGTCTTGGTGGCACATGCTAGTCCCTCATCCAATGCCTTGGTGACTTTGGTTTGAAGCACGTAGAGGCTGTCGACTCTTGGAACTTAAAGTATGAGGTCGTCTTTGGTGTACACAATCTTGATGTCCTTGTTCTATAAGGCCAGGGCTTCCTTGTTGGTGAAAACCACGGTCATGTTGTCGTCGGTGACTTGTGAGACCAACAGCATGTTCGCTGTGAAGGAGGGCATATACACCAGATTTTCCAGATTGACATCCTTTTTGGCACCGTTCACGTTGAACTTGATCACGTTGTCCCCTTCGTCCATGGCTTGGACGACACCGCCATTTGCACACTTGATGCGCATGCCAGATTCAACCATGGACACAAATCCACCCTTCTCTTTTGAGGAGTGGTGGTTGGTTCCCGAGTCAAGGGCGAATGCCCTGGGCCTCAGGAGCGCTGCCCCCTTCATGGGCAACCCTTCATCCATCATATTGGTGAGCTCCTTCTTCTCCTTCCCACCCTTGTTCCCGCCTTCTTTCTTGGGACTACAGCAGTCCCTAGCCCAGTCCCAAGCCTTGCCACAATTGTGACAATTGCCACGCTTTTTAGAACTCTTCTCACCACCATTGCCTTTTCCTCCACTGCCACCTTTCCGATGTTGTCTTGACCGCACCAAGAGCTTACACCTTGTCCACCAAAGTAAGAGGAATAGGCCAAGATGTTTGCTTCACTGCCACTACGTCGCATGGACTCATTGCGGAAGTGTTCATTGACAGCCTCATACCTAGGATCTGTTTCCTTCAAACCACAAAACCCGGTGATCAAGGACCCCCAGATTTTTGGTAGCGCCATCAAAAAGATTATGGCACGCATGTTGGAGTCTACGTTGTATTCCATTTGGTGGACCTCTCATAGCACGTTGTCAACTGCATGCGAAAATGTGGGTTTTGATTCTCCTTTGCTCACCATCATCGACATAACCTTTGGAAGATGAAGAGTCAGTTTGCTAGGGCGTTTGTTTGATGCATTGTGAGATTTTTTTATAGGCCGTGGTGGTGGAAGTACATTCAACTGTATGGGAGTGTTGATTCTCGTTGATGGACGTCACAAGTATGGCGAGAGCCATGTTGTTCTTTGTTGTCCATGCAGTAAGGTCAATCGCATGCGTAACTATTGTCGCATTGGCGGGTGCTGTCTCGGTCCCTTTTAGGATGTTGATGTAGCCACACACGTTCATGAAAATCTCAAGTTACCATTTCCACGAGGGAAAACCTGCCCCCATGAATTTGGACATACCCGCCTCGAGGCGGGCTTGAGTCGGATCCGTCATTTTTGGTGGTTTCTCGTCTTGTTTGCTTCACTACTACTCTACTTTGTTAAGGCTAATGAGGCTGATGAGGTTGCTGACTGTGACCATTGTCAAAGGTGCAATTGATTCCGTTGTGTACCCCTCTTGCCGATGATTGCCTAAGGCGATGGTGCCGTCGTGAGAAAATCGGACTTGAGGTTGTAACGCCTTCTAAACGGGTAGAGCCTTATCTTGTTAGGGCTCAAGGGTTTGGTCCAGAATGGACAGAGCTATTCATAGTTCCCTAGCCTGCCCCGAGGGCGTACCATATCTGAAGAAGCCAATGGAGCAAATTGGAGCCATCCGATCTTTGTGTCCCTGTTGTACCTGTGCGTCCTGCAAGCCAACACGTGAGTCGGTCTTGGAAGCGTGCCTTAGAAACAAAAGTGTGTGCCCATAACCCTTTGTCAATGTGCCAGATAGCAACGGCCTAGGAAACAGGTTTCGACATGGGAGGCCGCCAACCACTCTTGGTGTTGCAACCAAGATAACATATCACCGTCGAATGAGGGATCCACACTTTGGTTTGTTCAGTTCGCAACCTCATGAAGTCCACAGGAAGGCCTTTATCGTCTACCCTTGGTTGGACACTCTGCAAGGATTCTCAAAGAACCGTAAATGGATGCATGCAGGGTACAGGCTCTTATACTTGTAGGGATTTGCTAATGTTTTTTTCTCACAGTGGCTCCGCAGGAGCTAACCTCAACCAAGAGTCCTACTTGGCGTGTCCCGAGACCACCAAGTGTCATCCTCAAGGCAAGCTCTAGTAATTTTTCTAGAAGCTTCTTGTCCCATTTTGGGCCACAAAGCAACTTCGGCCATTGCGGGTTTTGAACCCGTGACCCATGATCTCCAATGCCTAATCCAACTAGGCCAGAAATGTGTGTTTCCTATGATGATCTCCAAGCGAGATACCCATGATAGGTAGTGCATTCATGGCATATCTCATAATAGACCAAGGGGACGTACTCCATAGACCAGTGCATGCCTTATTTGTCCGTGCAGCCAGCCAGCAAGCCAGTGGGCAAGGTGCATATCATTCAATACTATGCAACCAAGCAAGTTTCCACCTGTGAAAGTGTGAAACTGTGCGAAGCTTTTAATTGAGCAATTTTGTGGTTGTGAATGTGGGAAATCGTGTGACTGTACAACTAGGCAACTTTGCACCTATGAAAGTGTGGAACTGTGTTACTTTTGCAACTATGCAAGTGAGCAGATTTGTCTCTATGAAAATGTGAAACTTTGCAACTGTGCAAATATTAAACCATGCAAGTTTGTGGCTTTTAAAGTGTGAAAATGTGTGGTTGTGCAACTCTATAGCCAAGGAATTTTGCACCTATCAAAGTGTGAAACTCTGTGACTGAAAAGATGCACCTGAGCAAATTTGCAGTTCTGTAAGTGTGAAACTGTGCGACTGTGGCCGTGAAAGTGTAAACATGGGTGACTTTGCAACTTTGCGACTGAGCAAACATATGGCGTTGAAAGTGTTAGACTATGCAAATGTGCAACTATGGAACGGAGCAGCTTTGTGGCTGTGAAAGTGTGAAACTGTGCGACTGTGTAGCTATGCAATTGAGCAAACTTGCAACTATGAAAGTGTGAAATTGTGCAATTGTGCAAATTTGCAACTGAGAAATGTTGCAGTTGTGAAAGTGTGAATTGTGTGACTGTGCAATTATGCAACTGAGCAACTATGCAGCTCTGAAAGTTTGAAGCTGTGCCAATGTGGAACTATGCTACCGAGCAACAATCGTCGGACTCCAAGTTAGACTCGCAACCCCCGGACGCCTCGGTATCTGTGTCCATGTCAGATGCTTTGTCATCTTGTGCAGCTGCTCTCCCATTCCTGCCCCCTCCTAGCAACGCAAGCCAGCTGTCGGGTGCTTGGATTTCAGACTCAAGCAACACTATCCACTCTGCCGCCTTGGGGGTGAGGATCGGGTCTAGCACCTCTCCCTTTCCAAGGGTGTGTTTGTAAAACTTGACATCGTGGCTCCTCACAAGCTTGCCTGCTGTCTGGTCCCAAGGCCGATAGGCGTTGTGTGACGTGTCATACCCAACCATGATGCACTTCTTCAAACGTGTGTTAAGGTTTCCTCCACCTTCTCCCAACTAGATCTTCACCCATTTAGTTGACCCGACATCTTTAAATGAGAGGCATTGGGTTTCTTTCCCGACCATGCTTCCTTTGGGGTCTTTAGCTCTTTATCCTCCTCCTTTCCATGCTTCCGCAAAGGGGTTGCCGGTGTGAGGTTCAAGAGGTAGCAGGCCGTTGTCACTGCTTCTGCCCAAAAGCAAGATGGGCGCTTGGCGTCGAAGAGCATGCTTTGTACCATGCCGAGCAAGGTCTGGTTCATACTCTCAGCAACGCCATTGTTTAGGGGGTTGTAAGGGGTTGGTTGCTCGTGAAAGATTCCATGATGTTTGAGCCAATACTTGCATGCCTAGTACTTACCCCCATTGTCACTTTCGAGTGTCTTGATCTTCTTGGACATTTGTTTCTCCACCTTGGCGACAAACTCAAGGAGCTTCTCCTTGATCTTTCCCTTGGTTTTGTGGAAGTAGATCCACAACTTGTGGCTATGGTCATTGATTGCGGTCCGGACGTACTTGCTTCCTTCATTAGACGTTGTGCAAAAGGGTTCGCACACATCATTGTGGATCAGGTCCAAGACATTCTCCGCTCGTTGACCTCCTCTCCCAAATGACTTGTTCTTTCCTTGGAGGCATGGTTCACATAATGTGCACCCTTCTCCATACTTCATGGTGCACTCTTCCATTCCGCGGACCACCTCTTGTTCCTACATCTTTGGCAGTGTGCTATTGGCCACGTGGCCAAATCGCCAGTGCCACAGCTAAGCGTCAATGTCTTTGGTTGATGTGGCGGCCGCAGCGGCCGCCGGTGGTGCATCCTTTGGCTTTGGTGCCACTTTCTTGCTAGCACATGCTAGTCCCTCATTTGATGTCTTTTTTAACTTGGTTTGAATCAAGTAGAAGCCATCAACTCTTCGAACTTGAAGCATGAGGTTGTCTTTGGTGTACAAAAAATTGATGTCCTTGTTTTTAAGGACCAAGGCTTCCTTGGTAAATGCCATAGTCATGTTGTTTTTGGTGATTTGTGAGACTGAAAGCAGGTTCGCTGCAAAGGAGGCCAAGTACACCACCTTTTGAAGATTGACCTCCTTCTTGGCACCGTTCACGTTGAACGCAATCACCTTGTCCCCTTCACCCATGGTTTGGACGACGCCGTCGTTTGCACACTTGATCCCCATGTCAAATTCGACCATGGAGACAAATCCACCCTTTTCTTTTGAGGAGTGGTGGTTGGTTCCCGAATCAAGGGCAAATGCCCCGGGCCTAACGAGCACTGCCCCCTTCATGGGAAACCCTTCAGCCATCATGTTGGTGAGCTCCTTCCTGTCCTTTCCACCTTAGATCCCACCTTCATTCCTAGGACTACGGCAGTCCCTAGCCCAGTGCTTAGCCTTGCCACAGTTGTGACAGTTGTCGGGCTTCTTGGAACCCTTCCCGCCACCATAGTCTTTCCCTCCACCGCCACCACTTCCGCTGTTGCCTTGACTAAAGCAAGAGCTTGCAACATGTCCACCAAACTGAGAGGCATAGGTTGAAATGTTTGCCTCTGTCGCATGGACTCCTTGCAGACATGTTGAGCAAAAACCTCATACGTCACAAATGCCTCCTTTCAACGGCCAAATACGGTGATCAACGACCACCAGCTTTCCGATAGCGCCATCAGAAGGATCATGGCACGCATGTTAGAGTCAATTTTTCATTCCATTTTTTGGACCTCTTGCACCACGTTGTTGAACAACTGCAACAATGCGGTTATCGCTTCTCCTTTGCTCACCCTCATCGACATCAACCTTTGGAAGATGAAGAGTCAGTTTACTAGGGCATTCGATTAATACACACGTGAGAGTTTTGTGTAGGCTTTGGCAGCCGCCGTGCATTGTGTGATGTGGGAGTGTTGAGTCTTGTTGTTTGGTGTTGGAAGTATGGCGAGAGCCATATTGTTCTTCATCGTCCATGCTACAAGGTCAACCGCATGCGTAGTCAATGTCGCATCTTGAGGTGCTGTCTTGGTCCCTTTTAGGATATGGAGGTACCCTCGCACATTCATCACAATCTCAAACTACCATTTTCACAAGGGAAAACCTGTCCCCATGAATTTTGGCATACCCGCCTCGAGGCGGGCTTGAGTCGGATCCGCCATTTTTAGCAGTTGCTCGTCTTCTCTGCTTTGCCACTACTCTCCTTCATTGAGGTCGATGAGGCTGATGAGGCTGATGAGGCTGCTGACTACGATTGTTTTCAAAGGTGGATTTGGTTCCGTTGCATACCCCTCCTATCGATGATCACCTAAGGCGATGGTTCCGTTGTGAGAAAAATAGACTCGAAATCGTACCACCTTCTCAAGGGGTAGACCTGTATGTCGTTGGGGCTCAAGGGTCTTGTCCAACACGGACAGAGCTATTCCTCATCCCCTTGTCTGCTATGTGTGTGCACCCTACGTAAAGAAGCCAATGGAGCCAATGGAGCAGGTGGAGTTGTCCGATGTTTGTGTCCTTGTTGTACCTCTGTGCCCTACAAGACCACTCGCGAATCGGCCTTTGAAGCGTGCCTTAGAACCTGAAGTGTGGGCCCATAACCCTTTGTCAATGCGCCGGATAGCAACGGTCTAGAAAATGGATCCGGACATAGGAGGCCGGCAACCGCTCTTGGTATTGCAACCAAGGTAACATATCACCCTCGAACGAGGGATTCACACTTTAGGTTTGTTCAGTTTGCAACCTCACAAAGTCCGCATGAAGGTCTTTAGTGTCTACCCTTTGTTGGACACTCTGTGTGGAGTCACAAATGCAAGAACTGCAAAATGGATGCATGCGCGGTACAAGCTTTTTTACTTGCATAGCTTTGCTAATGCTCCTGCTTGTAATGGCTCCACGGGAGCCAACCTAAGCCTGAAATCCTATTTGGCGCTTCCTAAGACCGCGAAGTGTCATCCTCAAGGCAGGCTCTAGTAAGCTTCCTAGAAGCTTCCTGTCCCAGTCAAGGCCATAAAGAAAAATGAGGCTGTCGCGAGGTTTGAGCCCGCGACCCATGAGCTCTGGCGCCTGTGCCAGCTAGGCCACAAAGTGGTGTTTCTTATGATGATCTCTAGGGGACATACCCACTACGGGTATGTTCCCTGGAATTGCATTCCTGGCCTATCTCTGAATAGAACAAGAGGACGTACTCCATAGAGCAGTGCAGGCCTTGTTTTTCTATGCAGCTAGCTAGTCAGCCAGCTAGCCAGTGGAGAGGGTGCATACCATTCAACAGTGTAGATTGGTGAAGCCTCTCTTCGTCATCTTTGTACAAGCTTCAGGAGGAAACCTTGGCCATCTTCTCGGAGGCATGCACTGTGACCGCTCTTCGTGACGTTCGGCTTGCACATGACAAGCGCATGTAGATACCATGATTACCATGGTTGCAGAGCAGCACGATCATGTCGCCTACAAGAGCATTGGAAGCATATCGAGCATGGAAGGAAAACTGCTTTCGCCTCTCCTCATGAGGTGTAGTGTAGACATCCCACGCACCGCACAACCTGCATACGTCAAAGGTGAGATGAGGGCAATGGAGAGAGAGAATAACAACAATCATGCTACATCATCTCATCATCCATCACTGCATTCAAATAAACCCATGAGCTCAAGAGATATCTTCAATGAAGAAGACCTAGCGCAAGGCGCAAAACAACCAAGGTGATTGGCTAAAGAATCGTTACACATGCTTTAACATGTAACAATATGTCAAGCACCAGAGCATGGAATTGTGGAGACATTCTGTGCCAACACTGTACAAGCTGTGAGCCCTAGGCAAAGGTGACACCACTTCACGCGCGTGGGCAGCGTTCCACTTGCTGAACAACAAAGAGTTACATGGAGGAGAACACTGGGTCAACTTCTCATGCACTTGATGAACGATCTGTCTAGCATAGCTTGCACATGGGCCACGAGCATGTCGAGGAAGAATACGGTTCAATCACGAAGTTGATTTGACCTTCTCTAGTGGTTCACGTCTTTTGCTTTGGACGAACATCAGACTGAACGTAAGCTTTCTGGTCGCCTCACGCTATGTGAGCAAGACTTTAGAGAGGGCCACTTTTGCGAAGGGACTTGCAGAGTTTTGCGTTGGTTATTGTATTTTTGGGCCATTGATGAGCATTCAAATGCACCAAACCCCGTGTGATTTGGCCAAGCGTAGCCCAAGTTACGCTTGCCGAAGCACAGGTCTCGCACACCACAGAAAAGCCTAATGCCTCCATGGTGCGACACGCCGTGGCACCTTCTTTCACCTGCGAGGTGCCCTTCCCAAGGCGCCGATCCCACTACACATGATGGAGGGGTCCCCTGCCCTGTTTCGACACACCTGGCCCACTTTTGGGTTGAGTTTGATGAGGGGGTGTGACAGGGTTTGAAACCTATCCACGAACCTGCAGTGGGAATTTGGACAAAGTCCCTGAGTAATGAAACGTACAATTGATTTTCAGACTCCGGGCCAGGATTTTGGCAAAGGCCCTCCATAACAACTTGCACTAGTGGATCTGGTGCATATTTCCTATTAGAAGCGTTGATAGTCTTATAGGGAAAAATCCCCAGATTGACATTTGTTACTCATTCTAGTTGAATGTTCATCGGCAATCAAGTTGCAGCCGGCTCTCAGAGCCACCACGCACACCCCAACTTTCAAAGTGAGAAAATGCGTGGAAGCTTCTCTGCAATATAGCCGTTGACTAGGCGTCAGTGCCAGGTCAGACAGTGACGACAATCACAAGTCGTGCACACAATGGCAAGGGTCTGGCTAGGCAACACAAGGCAAAGTGTCAGAATGCTTCAATAGCATTTGTAGAGAGAAATGACAAATGACAAGTCCATGGCATAAGTACCTGCCGTGGGGCATGGCGGGTGTCCCACGTGGGAGTGCAAGATCTGTCCTAAAACCTGCCCAAAACCGTTGGTTCGGCCGTAACTCAGCGTAGACAAGTCGGAATGCCATGCTGTCTAAACCTACACATACAAAATCTCAAGCCGGACACTACAACTGGTCACATGCATGCATCCAGAAAGAAACGGTGGACAAACAATGCAAAAACATGCAAATTGGACCCACCACCAGTCCACCGATAAAATCCTACAAGCTGCAGAAAAACTACAGAAGGTTCCAGACAGAACCAGGACTCAGGGGCGACCGTCGATTAGCCCCGAGCAGGTAGTCCACCACCAGACGACACCTCGGTGCCACCTGGGTCCGCATCAGGGATCTGCACGAGCATATACACAACCCAGTGGTCACAGTAAACTGTATAGATTGAGAGGAATGTCACAAATCACAACACAAAGTTCATATCTCCCCTAGTACTTGTCCGATTCCTATGAAACAACTTTTACCGGATTCAGCGACTCATCAACTTGCATTTTAGGATCTGAGCAATCATCAAGCCGCTAGATCCAGTTTTGAGGATTTCCTCTCCGTGGCGGCTCGTTGACGCCTCCTGGTGCCACACTTGGGCATGTGGAGGGGCAAATTCTCAACAAAGCAAAGGTGTCCTGCCACATACCACGCACAACCCCAAGTTGTAAAGGCACAACGCTTAGCTGAGGAGGCCCAATGTATAAAGAAATAAGAAGCTGTAGCAAGTGAAGCTGTGGAGCAGGATTTTTTTTTGTTTTGGTTTGGCTGAAACATTGCCTCGGTGGTGGTTAACCCCTGCCCGCATCTCACGATGGGAAATTTCAGGGAATTGAACACCCTGCATTCCATATGACTCATGTCATATCGAGGTAGGTGCCCAGGGACCTTTGTTCCTTGGGGTATGTGGGAGTCAGGCCGCCAGCCTTGACCCACTAACGTCCACCATCGAAGGTAGTTCCAACCAACGGTCTTGACCGTTGATTGAGGGGGATCCCAAGCAGTTCAATGAACTTCTTGTGGAATTACCCATCCCCCTGTGGAAATTGTGGAGTTTTACCCAGTTGCGCCAACTGAAGGGGCGATAATCAAATGGGCTGGTTGGACTTTTAAGTCTGCTTTGCATATGGCTGGTTGGGAGGTGAGCGAGGTTATGAGGAGGTGGATAGTTTATCCACCTCCTCATAACTGAGTGGTGTATTTTGGTTATGGAGGTGTAGGATGTGGAGGTTGATGTAGTCTTCAAAACTTTTGAGGATTTGCGGCATGAGGATTGCAGAGGAGTTCCTTGTGTTGCCTAAGCTGGGTGTGGAGAACTTTTGTGATCTTCTCGTCTTCAGGGGTTGTAAGAAATGAGACAATGCGCCGGGGAAGAGGTGTTTGAGTTGAATTTCATTGTCAAACAGAAATCGTTCTGATTTGTCTTGCCCAAATGGTGTGCCATTGGGTTTGAGGATAAAGCGGTTGAAGGCTATGTGTTCCTGTAGTAGTTCTGCACCTTCCAATAATGGAGGTAGAATTTGAGGGTCTCTGGCGTGGAAGTTTTTTAGAATGGTGTGCCACCTCGAGTGAACCCATGTGTCTTGGTCCGGTTTGATTCTTAGGATGTGGGGGTGTGCCAGGAAGTAGTGTCCTTGATTTGGGAAGCTGCATGAGTGGCAGGCTATGTCTTTCCAGGCGTTGGGTGATGGTTGGAGGAGTTTATATGCTTGTAGGGAGCTTTGTGCTTGGAGCAAGGTGGTAGGCCACAGCATACCCAGACCTCCTTTGTCTGTGGGAATGATTGCTATTTTTTTTATGAACCTGAGTGAGCTCTCTTTTGATGGTGAAGAGAGGAGGTTGAGCATAATGTTATTGATTTGTACAAGGATATCTGGGGAAGGGGTTGAAGTTCTGAATGGTATAGGAGTTTGGGGATGAGGTATGTGTTTATTGCTATTATCTTTGCAGTTGTGGTGCTGTGGATGTTATGCCACAAGACTGCAGCAGCTTGAAGCTTTGTAGTAAGGCCTCCCCATATTTTTTAGGAGGTCTTGTCATGGTCTAAATTGATGCCTAAAACTCTTTGCGGTTCTGTGGTATGTTGGAAGTAGTTTTCGTCCCATTGTGGTGAGTCTTTGTTGGCTTGGAAGAGGAGGTTTTTGTCTTTATTGGCTTTTAGGCCAGTAATTACAAAGCACTCGTCGAGTAGAAGAATTGCCTGGTTCAGTGCTTTGGGTGAGGTAAGGAAGATGGTGGTTTCATCCGCGTATGCTGCGTGACAGGGACAAGAATGTAGCGAGTTAAGTGGTCGTGGGATGTGTGTCTTAAGGAGTTGGTTGAGGGGTTCCATTGCAATGATGAAGAGTAGGGGGGATATGGGACATCCCTGCCGAACTCCCGTTGCTTTTTGGATTTGGTTGGTTTGTTGGCCGCTAATGAGGAAGCTAGTGCGAGTGTTGTGTAGTGTGGCTTTCATCCATGTTGTGAAGATGGGTGGAAATCCCATTTTCTCCATGGTACGAAAGAGATGTGGACGGATAAGTGTATCGTAGGCCTTTTCGAAGTCGGCCAGGAGGAAGACAAGTTCCGTTTTGGTGTGAGAAGACCAATGCTGTAGGTCCAAGATGCAGGAGAGGGTGTCCTTGATATTCCTTCCGTGGACGAAGCCCGTTTTCTCAGGGTTGATTGTGCTTGGTATTGTTTTCCGGAGTCTGTTGTCGAGGAATTTTGTGAGGATTTAGTATTCTTTATTTAGAAGGGAGATTGGGCGGTAGTTTTTCATTAGGTTGGGGTCTCCCTTTTTATAGAGGATAACAGTAATGGAGTCTGTGAATTCTGGGTGGTTCTCAGGGTATTGGAGTACTTCCAAGAAGAAGGCTAGAAGCGCTGGGGCGTAGACCGCCGGTGCGTGTTTGTAAAATTCTGCTGTGGGGCCATCACGGCCGGGGCTCTTGCGTCGGGGGAGAGTTTTGATTGTGGATATAAATTCTTCTATCATAATGGGGGTAGTTAGTATTGTGTGATACTGAGATGGGAGTTGGGGGAGTGAGGGCAGGTGTGGAGGAAAAAGATAGTTGCTTTTTGGGGTGAACAGGTTTGTGTAGAAGGACGTGACGATGCGGCTCATCTTTGCGATGTTTGTGGTTGGGAGTGTTCCCTCTTCCCTTAGTGCTTGGATCCTGGTTGCCTGTTGTCTGGCTTTGATGAGGCCGCTTAGCACTTGCGATGCTTGTTCTAAGTTCTTGGTATATTTGATTTGTGCCAGTTGGTGGTGCAAGCGTTCTGCTGTCAGGATATATTTTTGTAGGTGATGTTCTTTGCGCTGCAAGAGGCTTTGGAGGCGTTTGTTGTGGGGTTGTGTGCAGAGTTGTTGTTGTAATCTTGTAATTGTTACATGGAAATGGGTTAGGGTTTTCCGAATTATGCGTGCTTCCTTGATTTTGTAGGCTTTGATTTGTTTTTGAAGCCACCTTCTATGTTGTGGCCAGGGTCGTGTAGGGGGGTTTGGTCCATCGGGGCAGAAGTGGTGTTGAAGTCTCTAAGGAGTAGGGTGGTTGGGTATTGGGAGAGGAAGGTGTGCAGTTCCCCCCATAATGGTTTTCACTTGGTGAGGCTTGGGGGTGCGTAGACTGTAGTGGCAACGAAAGTTGTCTGGTGATGTTGGGAGGTACACTGGCCTATTCTGTGTGTTCCTCGTGTGGATTGGTCTACCGGTGAGAGCTTGCGGTCATCGTAGATAAGGAGGATGCCTCCGGTTCTGATAGATTTGGATGGGAAAGCGATGATTTTCCTTTGGAGTTTGGATTCTAGTTGGGAGATTGGTTCAGTAGAGGTAAGGTGGGAGTCTGTGAGGCAACAGAGGCCTGGTGTATGTTTCTGGAGGAAATTGGCTAAAAAAGGGACCTTGTCCCATTTTTCCAGGCCGTTGATGTTCAAGGTGGAGATTTTTATGGATTGAGGCTTGGGAGCCGGTGGTTTACTGTGTGGGGAGCTGTGTGTACAGACTCGTTTGCGTTTCTTGGTGTGTATTTTGTTCTGTGACGTTGTTTGTGGTGCCGAGATTTGGGAAGGTTTGGTGGAATAACATTCCTTGGAGGTACGCGTTTGCTTTTTCTGCAAAGGAAATTTGGGTTGATGGATTGGTTTACTCTTTGCCCGGGTGGGTTTGGTGTGAGGGTCAGGTATGTGCCCAGTAAGGGGGGGAGGTAGGTTTTTGGGTGGCGTTATTAGCTTGGTCCGGGGCCATGAGAAATAGGGGTGTTTATCTGGGATCATAATGGTATGTGGAGAGCTTGTTTTTGGCTGAGAGCGAGCTTGGCATGGAGATGGATTTGGGGTTCCTGGATGGTGGTCTGAGAGGAATGTGAAAAGGAGGGTAGGGATTGGTTTGAGGGATCGTTTGTGAGTTCGTGCAGGTTTGTTGTGGAGGGTGGTCCAAAGGACTTGGCACAATGTGATTATCGGGAGGTTACAGAGTTCCTTATCGCGTTTTCGTTCGCGTTTGCTACGTCTTTTTGTGCACGGGAGTAAGGGGAGGGGGATGTCAAAGACGTGGGAGAGGAGTAGAAAGTAGTGGTAGTAGGATTGACTTGTCGGGAGAAGTTTGGGATAGTTGTGTTTCCAATGTAAGGTTGGGGATGTCTGTGGTAATTCGGTCCAAATCATGTGAGGGATGTGGGGGGGGGGGGGGG
>SZWC01001083.1:218383-230985 GCA_023375785.1 Penium margaritaceum | reverse complement strand
GGGGGGGGGGGGGGGGGGGGGGGGGGATGTTCTTTGTGCTCTTGATGGTATGCGTTTTGTGCTGTGCCTTGTTTTCTTCAAAGCTCGTGGAGTAGGTTTTGTCCGTGGGTGTTTTGTGGGGGTTGAATTTTGTTGTGAAGCGGATGTGTTGAGGTTTGTCGTGCATGTGATTTTGGTGCATCAGGGTGATGTTCAAGGCCATTGGGGGGAGGTTCTTTGTTTGGGTTGTGGGGCCAGGGTGTGGCCAATCTCTAGCGTTCGGAGGTTTTCTGGCTTGGGTTGGGGAAATGAGGGGAGGGCAGGGGCTGGGGAGGGACGGGGAGGAGCAGATTGGATGTTAGAATAATGCTTGTAGATACAGAATGGGGTAGTTGGTGCGAGAGGGTGAGGTAGCGTTGAATGGGTTCTGATGTATCCTTGTTTGTTCTGATGGTGTCTCTCAGGGGTTGTCGTGTTCTATGTTCTAGTGGGGGGGAGTGGGAGAGTGTAGTTTTTTCTCCGTGTTTTCTTATTTGACAGTGATGGGGGGGAGAGGTTGCGTGCGTTAGGGGGTGTGTATTATTTCTGATCCTGGCCAATTTGCATAACTCATGGTTTTTGGATTCTAGAAGGGGGCAGAACAAAAACATTCTTGGATTCCCCTTAGTAGGGGCCACTTCTGAGATGTGGCAATCTAGATTTTTGCTCTGTGGGATCCAGGTTGTGATGGGAGGGTGTGAATGAGGCCTAAGTAGGTGAGACGTGAGGGATAGAAATTGTGTGAAGTTCTGAGTACAGGGTGTAAGGTGGATAGAGGCAAGAACACAGTGATTAGCATGTAGCTTCAAAACCTTCCAGGAAAGCGCTAGAGAGGACATCCAACTAAACATTCAAGCTGATATGAGGCTGCCAACATCGCTTCTTCTAAGCTCTTCTCGGCCTGCGCTCGTGGCACCCTCCTTCGGATTTCTCTTGACCGCCACAAAGTGGGGCTTGAGGTGTTGGTGTGATGGAGTAAAGAGTATGCCCATGTTGTGTAGCGGTTGTGAGAGACCTGCATAGGCAGAACGGCTAGGGGTGAGTGTGGCGGAGGAGGACGAGGAGTATACATGCACGTGGGCGTAGGAATAAGTATATACCTGGAGGTGGGTGGTTACGCACCTCATGTGAAGTGGAACTTCTCCTTCAGCTCGTCGAGGGTATCATTCGGGTTGATGAGAAGCTGGTCGTTGGATGCTTTTGCGAGGTACGCCTTCCAAGCGTCGGCATTGGTCCTTGTGCGTTCATGGGCCCAGAGCTCTGCGAGAGTCCGGCCGGATTTTTTGTTGCACTTGCGATAGTTGCAGACCCAAGGCTCGACTTTGCATCCGGATCTTGTGAAGAGGATGCCTTTGTCCGCCTTTCAGAGGCCGGCCTGCTCGGGGTTGCCCAGTCGACGACCTGTTCAGGGGTAAGGATGGGACAAGGAAGGCTTTAAGGCAACCCAGGTTTGCCTGTCAAAACCCTGGCACATGAGAATGTGCCAGGGTTTTGACAGGCAAACCTGGGTTGCGGAGGGTGTCTTACAGTTTGCTTTGTGTGCTTCACCGATGGAGCGGGGGTTGTCTAGTGGGTGTGTGCGTTCCACCATGAAGTAGGAGTGATAGAGTGTGTGATGGTTGTTGCCGCATAGTTCACATTGGACTAGGGAGAAGTTGACCGGGGTGTCCTTGTTTGCTTCGTCAATGCAGGAAACGGGGTGCACTGTTTTGAAGTGGGGGTCATCTTCGTACGCGCCGGGGACTCCGAGCAGCGTGCCCGTTCTGAGGCCACTAGAGGGTTGCACATAGTGGTGAAGGAATCTTAGGCCTGCAAACTTGGCCAATTTGCCCTGCTTGGACCTCTTCTCGGTCAAGAGCTTGACGATGGCTGTGATTTCCATGTTTGTTGGGAAGTTTCGCAGCGTGACCGTGTTGAGGTGGGGGTTTCGTTCTGTGAAGGTGACGTATTCAGGGCACGTCACTTTGGTGATCACCACTTCAATCTTTTAGGCAGTATCTGTAAAGGGCAGGAGGGGGAGGGAGTTAGTTGGGAAGTAATAATGGGAATGGTACAAGCATAAGATATTTAAGATGGTCTTACCTGCGACGGTGTAGTGGAAAGGGGATAGGGTGGTTGCCAGGCCCGGGAATAGATCGTCTTCATCCGCGAAGACAACAGTGTGGCAAGCTAGAGTTGTTTTGCCATGTTTGAGTGGTTCTGCGTCATATGTCCTGGCTGCAATGACTGTGGAAACTGAGACTTGGCGCACGTACATCCTTTGGAAATGGACAAGAAAGGCCTGGGCAATCTTTGCCCGGTGCTTGCTGTGTTGGGCCGGGAAGACTAGCGTTACCAATTGTTTGAGTTCTAGGATACGTTTTGCCAGTGTCTTCGTCGTTTTGTAGGAGTCTTTTTCGAGGACGTCCGGTTCATCATCGTCTACAAAGACTAGGTAGTCTGCTTCCGAGTCATCCTTGGTCTCGGCAATGGTGTCGGCGTTGGCGCTTTCGGCATGTTGGTTAGAGTGTGATGTACCTGATGATGGCACGAGGTAGGGTTTAGTTTCTGGTAGGAGGATTGTTTCTTTGTAAGAATTATGAAGGCTTGACAAGGAGGGGCGGGGCGAAAGAGATACCTTCTTCTATAGCCTTGTGGTTTTTTGCCTGTGGGGTCGGCACAGCTGGTTGGGCGGGAGGGTTAGGTGCAGCTTCCCATAGCAGGAGCAGATCTGGTTGGGCCGTCCCCCCATAGCAGGAGCAGATCTGGTTGTCGCGTCCCCCCATAGCAAGAGCAGATCTGGTTGGGCCGTCCCCGACTTTGATGGGAGCGAGGCTCGCCATCCTCTGGTTGAAGGCTGCAGCTGACAGGATGTTAATGTTGGTGAGTTGAGAATTTTGGCCGTGGGCCGCCAAGGTAAGACCAAGCAGGGGAGGTTGGGGTACATACTGACGTGTGGCCGACCCCCCTAACCCACCAGTACGGTATGTCTATCCTCCTCTCCTTGCACTAGCACGCCCACACCCCCTCTCACACTCACAACACAATCACGACACTTCACACCATCACTTGCACGTTTTGGACCTTGGTCCCCCCCAATTATCAGTCTCCACCACTCTGTGGAACCAACAAACCCCCTCCCCCCCCGGCTTGAAGCCTGCAACCCTCCCCCCTCAGTGCCCCCCGGGCATCAATCAGAGTCCAAACCCACCTCCCACTGGCCCCCGGCCGACCAACCACCTTACAAGGTTGCTCCTCCCAAACTCTCCTCCTACCCGCACACATTTTTTCTAACCCGTATCATCAACTTTCCCCCTTTGGAGGGCAACACTACACACCACTACCAGCACTGGAACTTGGCCTCCCGACCGATGTTGCGGCCGCCATGGATATGGAAATGGAGGATCAGAAGACCATATATTTGCTCACCAAGCGCTCCCTGGCTCAGGCAACGGCCATAGGCAGCTATGGAGCAGGAGAGGGAGGCATTGAGGGAACAGATTACCACTGAAAGCTCTTTCTTCAGAGCAGCTCACCTATGTAAGTCCAGCATCGCAGGCGTAGAAGTTGCAGCACTTGCATACGGTTCAAACAGCCCAAAGTGCACATCTTCAACCAGAGCTCGCATGGACTCAGCAACAACTTAACTAACAAGAGCTTAAGAACGATTAGCAACAACGGGAGTAAATTTGGTCGTAATAGGGTTCGGAAGCGTTGGCTACGCATTTCCCTCAACTAAGCCCTTCTCTTATCATGCAACCAGCCATATCTTGACCATTGCAGCCGTTTGCACCACTACAAAGAGATAGCCGTAGTTGTTTGTGACTCGACACCCAAAACTTGCCTTGACGGTACCATCCATGGCACAATTTCAATGGTGCTCTGCGTGGGTCGGTAAATGCTATGAATGTAATAAAAATAATTCTACAGTGTTTACAAAGAGTTTTTGGTCACGGATCTAACACCAAAGTTATGTATAGTGCTCACATATATGCCCATGACCGGGCACCTGTTTCAGAATGGTAGGTGATTCTTCTGTCGATAGGAAAGAAACAGATAACGCGTGTTTGTCCCCCACTTTGACACCGTGTATGATTGGGTGACTCCGCAAGAAAAGGTTCAATGAGGATAAACTATTTATTTGTCTTGGAAAAGGATGGCAACTGAAGGAATTCTGTTACGGCAAGAAGAGTAGTGCAATTTCTCATCATCCTTTTGGCTTGCTTAACTTCCACCAAGAAATTTCCGCACACTGGTCGTCGTGTTCTTTTGTCTTGCCTTGAAAGGACGACAAGAGAAACGGGGGGGTGACCATATACCCATCGATTTCCCGATAGATCCCCCATATCCAGGTATCGCTGTTTAATAACCCCATATCCACATGCCGCGGACTTTATGTCTCCCATGCCACAAGCTCGCTCTTTTCAAACCCCATGTCCAGGCGTGTTTAAAAATGAACGCAATGTCCACTACATTTTATTTTAACAACGACATGCCCACGACGCATTATACGATGAAACGCACTTCGGTAGAACGGAACCGAGGCGTACGGGCGAAGACTACGTGCGGCTCCGACAGTTTGCACTTTCACCTGAGAAGTAAAGGACAATGAAATAGCAGACATCCTCCAAATACAGACAAGTTACATCGCCGGGACATGACGACGAATGAGTACTGTACTCGCAAGTGAAAGTGGCAGCAGCCTCCCGAGGGGTGGTGGGTTTGTTTTGCAAACCCACTTGTCTACGCCGTGAAACGCCGCAATGAGGTTGATGTCAGCGTCGACGACGGTCGAAGAAAAAGCGTTTGGCGAACGCCGCCGACAAGCGTCATTGGTCGTTTCACTGTCCACCGGTGACCACCGCGAATGGACGCTGAATGTGCCCCTGCCACGCTCATGACGCTTTGCTTAGTACTCTTGCTGACTGCGTGAAAGGACTTCAGTTGAACGTATAAACCCAGCGGTTTCACCGAAGACTTACTGGTTGTTCGCGTAAATCACGCGATAGGGTTCCACTTCCGGACGTTGGACATGGACCTGACGAGCGTACAACGCCCACTACCTCCGATGCTACGTTGGGGTAACATCGAAGACGCTGGACATGGTCCATGGGATGTGGTCATTCCCGTTCCACCGAAACCAACATGTGACGAGGCTGAGGCTGCATGGCGCCACCTTAAGGTTCGGTGGGACGCCATGTATGACCATGCGCCGCCGAGTCCTCACACCATGTGTTGGATTTTGGGTATGCGCACTCCAACTAGCCGCCCAGTGTACGCGAGAAGTGACTGGCAGCCGTGGGTGCAGATGCATCCCATGACGTTGTCGCGTATGTGACCCCATGGTTCTTTCGTCTTTAATCGTCAACTTTTTTTAATGGGATGCCCAGGACATACGCATCTTATTGCACACGGTTTAATAACAGGTACTCCAAAGGAAAGAACTCTGTACACTTCTCATTACTACTTATTACAGTGAGGTTGTGCCACTGTACTGTGTAAATCCACAGCATGAACTATTCCCATTCCCATGGTTTTTTGTTATTAATGATGTACTTTTTACAATGGCATGTCCATCACCGTCTCCAGCGTCATCGGCGTCCATTCCATTGACACAATATCCTCACATTGGTACAAGTTGTTGCTGTTGTTCAGCTTCTAATGTTGTCACGTCATGGATACACGCTTCATATTGCACACAATTCACTAACAGAAAGTCCATATGAAGGAACACTCAACACCACCCAATACTACAACTTACAGGGATGTTGATACCCTTCATTGTCTCAATCCAAGATTCCACATCCACAGCACTCTGTGTGCACAGCCACTGATGAAAGGACCTGGAAGTCCACTGACCAACCATCGCTGGACCGAAGGAGGCAAAGAATGGATCCAGGCCATGATCTCACATGCCGGACACAACATTCCAGTAACACTGCAACCATCATGGTAGCAGTCCATAAACTCTAACTCTTCTTCAGTGTCGGTTGAAGTAGAGTCTGCGCCCTCGTCGTCCCAATCGGTTACGTCGTAAAAGACATCATCCTGCTCGTCCTGACACGCTCCATCCTGACAAGGACACATATACATCTTCACAATGTGCACTGGCCTTCGTCTCCACTCCTTCTACGTCATGACAATGTATGTCACTCCCGCACCAGCCAGGAATGAAGTTACACATTCCATGCTTTGTGTGTGGATGTCAAACGTTGTTCACTTGAGTGAAGATGTGAAAAAGAGAATGAACCAGTCGACTCTATGTCACATTTATACCTCACTTTGGCAACACTTTTGTGGGATATTGTTCTAAGTGTATCTGCTTATGTGGGTATTTGTTAATAGTGTATCAGTTTCATTCACAAAAGCCCGGGTGTAAGAAGTGGACAGAATAGAAGATGCATGATTTTGTACACAGCATGTCAAAATTTCATTCAACTCCATGGCGTTGTCCAGAGTACTTCACCCAACGCACACCTACTGCACTACAACCACACTGAAGCTACTCCTGCCACAATCCGCCTTCACACAAAGCTGGACCTCCAGCAACCATGAAGCCCCATTACTGGAGGCAAACAACCTAACAGCTGCTCCTATGGGTCATTCCAGGAGACACCTTTTTCCCTTCACCATGACCTGCACCAGACACATAAGAACAATACACCATGTATGAGCACATTTGCATAACTGACAAATGACAACAAACTGTGTTTGCAGGACACACGTCATAAACGTCCTTACATGTCAGAAGACATCGGGCTCGTCATTCCACTCCTCTGCGCACTCCTCCCACCCGTCCATGATGCATGCCTGTTGCTGTTCACCAACTGTCCTTGCCTCCCACTCCCTCTGCTGCTGCGGGTCTGTGAATTCGTCGCCGTCCTCGGCCTCCTCCTCATCTGAGTCACTGAGGATGTGCCGTTCTGGGTCGTAAATCTCCTCCTGCACAGAGTTGTAGCCTGCTGCATCGGGGTCATACTCAGCGTCGTCTGTTGGTCCACCCGCTGCTCCTGTTGCCCTTGCAGTTGCTGCCACCACTGTAGAGGCAGCAGCGGCAACTCTATTAGCTGCTTCTGAGGTGGTCCTGCGCCCCGCCTGCCCCGCCCATCCCCACCCCGCGCCAATGCCAAGCACGGTCGTCCCTGGACTGGTTGCTGCTCCAGTCGTGCTTCTGCGGCCCGCCTGCCCCCCCATCCCGATCCTGCGTCAATGGCCAACAGGCTCGTCCCTGGACTATCGTCGGAAAGTAGGACCACACTATCTGTTGCACTACGTCCACCACGTGAACCGCCTGTGGTGCTTCGGGGGGTACCAGTGGCACCTGCGGCGACTGCTACTGCTGCTGCTGCACCTTCATTCTCCGGCTGGGTCTCTGCTGGGGGCCACCTGCCTGCCAATGCCTCTGCCCTCATGGCAGCTTCAGCGCGCTGGAGTCGGCGAGTCAGAGCATTGGCTGCAGCCTCAACCGCAGGAGCCACAGCAGGCTCCTTTGTACACTTTTTTTTCGTGTGTCCCTTTTGGCCACAGCGCGGGCAGATGTAGTTCTTGCGTCGTTTGTCCTGCCGGTCCCACCGTGCACTCTTCGGCCGTCCGGCACCACGCTTCGGTCCTGGCTGCTGCCAAAGCACACCCTCGTCGACTTTGAGCGAAGCTGGGTTAACGCCTGGCATGGGGAAGTTGTAGGTGCGCCTGTAGGCCATACGCGTGAGTCCCACGTCGCACAGTGCCTCGGCCTGCTCCCCACGGCCGATGACGAATGCGCACGCATGTGCACATGGCTGGCCCCACTCCTTCCAGGCACCGCAGGTGCACGTGCGGTCCTACACGTGCACCTTGCGGATCCTGTTGCTCGAACCCGTGACACTGCAACTCTGCGGCCCTTCCTCCGTCACGTCGTACGTGTGGGCAAGGACGCTACTGTTGAGAAGGCGCTTTGCTGCTATTGGCGCCAGTTGCCCTTCGCACGACTTGCTCAAGTTGTGCCTCTCTGCAAGCAAACGCTGCACCCATGTGTACAGAGACACAAAGCAGTAGAACGGGAAAAGCTTCCTGCACTCAACAATGCGGGCGTTCAAAGACTCCGCAGCGTTAGAGGTGGTGTGTCCACCACGGCCCACAGGACAGTACAGCCTGGCCCACTGCTTCCTCGATATGCCGCCCACCCCGTCTGCTCCGAGGAGATACACTGCAGCGCGGGAGTTCACCGCACGCAGTTGTTCCTCACACCTTGTCCACTCAGCGGGAGTCAGCGCATGTGCCAGTCTCCAAAACCAGTAACCTGCTTGTTTGCCGAACTTCCGCCTTATGTTCTGCCGCAGGTGGTAGCAGCAGTAGGTGTGGTGAGCCCCTGGCAGCTCCTTCTCGACAGCTTTCAACAAACCTTTGTCACGGTCCGAAATGACGACCGTACCCTTCTCCGCTGCTGTCGGGTACGCAATAGCCAGGTGTTCCAAAAACCACGTCCAGTTGTCTTCATTTTCTCCCTGCACCATGGCCCACGCCATCGGCACAGCGTTGTCATTGGCGTCGAAAAATTGGCTGATGAGGAGAACTTGTTTGTGGCCATTTTTCAGATGCGTGCCGTCCATCGTCAGGATTCGACGTGCGTGCTGGAAGCCGAGGACGGTAGCACCAGGGGCGACGAACGCTCTCGTGAAAAGACCCTTGGCAGTCGCCTCCGCAACAGCATGTGTGTGCTGGTCCACCCGTTGCAGCTGCAGCCCACAGAGCACATTGCGTTAGCATATGTTCACATGAGCCCGAGAAAACATGTAGGCCACATGCGGAACCCACATACCTCGGCGCAGTAGAGTGGGAACAGGCTCCAGGATAAGGCTTTGGGGCCGATGAGATGTTCCTGCGCTTTCGCCTTCGCGCGGTACATGGTGTTTTTGTCTACGGCCTTGCCTGTGGCTTTGCGCACAACAGCAGCCAACGTCTTCACGTCTGCTGTATGATTACGCTTCAGGGTCGACTCAATATGACGCGCCACCCACTTCACTGTCTTCGCCGGGTCTCCACGCCCAACACCCGGGACACACTTATGACCGTTGACGAACTCGTCCACCACTACACCAGAACCATTCGCCGCGACATGGGCACGTAGCAGCCATGGGCAGTCCTTTTCCTTGAACTGCCTGCACCGTACAGTGAATCGCTTCTTCTCACTGCGTAGCCAGCGAATCGTCATCCGGTTTGTGATGGCGTAGTCGTCCACTGCAGTGCGCGCCTCAGCCATGTCCCGGAATGACATCCCACCGGGAAAAGTACTTTCCGCCCTTCTGCGTTTTGGGGCCTCACCAGACGCCTCATCGTCGGAGGAAACTGCAACAGAAACAATGACATGGCAAGATTGAAAACCTGGATGGAGAACCAAGTATTGTCTACACCAAGGGAATACGTGACTGAATCTTTACCAGCTACATGAATCGGTCGGGACAGCCTCAAAGAGTCTCTTGCTTGTTCGGGCGAGATGAGGAGCACCTGAGCACGCTGCTCATGCTCAAAGTGCTCGTCGTACACTAGGTTTCGAGAGGAGGGGGTTTGGGACACGAGACCTGGCTCGTTGAGTTGCGGACGTGAGAGACCACGGCGTTCAGAAACCACAACAGCGTCGCCAGACCTACGCCTACGGGAGGCTGCCTAGTGCAGCTGGGCAGCCATTTTGAACGAGCTGGGTACATTACATGTAAAATGAGAAGTAAATACACTAGATACCCATTCTCACCGGGCTCAGAGGGGTCCACAAGCGCTTCCATGGCGCGCGGCTGTCCTTCGTGGTGGGTGTCTCTCCAGCATGACGGGGCCTTGGACCCGTCTGTCGACAGCGGTCGAGAGTAGGGTCCAATGCGTGACCATCGGACACCCTGGACAGGACGCTGGAACGCGATTGTCTCCCGACCGAACGTTGGCGCAACGTCTGCATGGTTCACAAGATAGGCAGCGTGGCACGGGTTCGGGGGGAGTTGACAGACCTCGTTCATGCACGAAATGCGACTCGATGTGTCTCGTTGCCTTGAGTAGAGTCGCCGCATGGAACGTCGCGTTCACGACGAATACACAACAGTGGACAGGCTGGCGTTTGCTGACCGCGACAGCCTGCGGCCTGACGTTGCATGCCGTGGTTGCCGTTTGACAATGTCGATGACAAGGATCAGTTTCTTCGTCCGACAATTGCTACTTTCTTGAATACCGGGTAAATGCAACGTAAGTCCGCCAAGTTCCCTTGGCAGAAACATGATCCCCCCGTAATACAATTGGTGTTTCGAGGGGTCTTCGACATATTACGCCTTCCCGCGAACACTATTGGACGGTCTCATTTTCCGCCAACAGAAGAGCGCTGACCCTTAGCCCGCCGTTGGCGCACAACGGACAATACAGTTTTCACGTTTCGGCGAACACGCTTTTTATGCAAAAAATAATAACCCCATATCCACATGTTACAAATAACAACGCCATGCCGGTATGGGGTAGTAATAACGGGCGTAGTGGACATGGCGGAGTTCTTGTCGACGACCGTGGACATGGGGTTCCTATATTTTAAAGTGCTGGATATGGGGTACATAAAATTTAGCAGTTGGATATTGGAGGGTCCGCCCTTCGGGAATGTGGATATTACAGCTATTTCGCCCCAAGCAAGAGAAATGACAGTTCTTACATCGCCCCCCAGTTTCTAGATCCATATGATCGTGGATGACCTTTTCCAGTCATACCACTACTTCGATGTGATTCCAGCCTTGACTCGCCCGTAAAGGAACCTTGACGAACCGACAAAGGAAACCAGCTTTTGTGCCTTGCTTGGCCCTCGCGCTGAGTTGAGGTTGAGGATGGCCTGGGCCACGGCTGGCAAGGGGTGGGTGGGAATGGGAGTCCCGCCGGCTCTTTTGCTGACATCATAATTCGTGCTTCGCAGTAGTTTCGTCGCCAAAAATTGGGTGAAACGGAGCCCACTCACACACTTTTTCATCGCACTCGCTCATCGTTGTCCGTTTTGCAAGACAACAAGAAAATGGGTTTCGCAACGTTTCGCACAAACGGACATTGATTCACAACCGTAGCTTCACGGAGAAGGACTTGACGGGACTCGGAGGCTGTTCACTTCAACCTGGAGGCAACGACATTTGAAGAAGTCTTCATTGTCCGCTATATTAGAAGGCCTGCCTTGACGTCATTTGCCCACCAAACCCCACCATCGCGCCAAATAACACGCACTCGTCGCAGAACTTGGTGGCACACTTCCAAGCCGAAAACGAGACCTTAACTTCGTGCTTTTGGAGCCAAAAACCTAGTCGTCATCCTTTTCATTGCTTCTACGTCGAATAATACGTTGTTCCGCAGCTTTTTTTTTTGTATCTTGTATTGCCCGCCACTGACGTGGCAGGTATGGGTCTGACCGATTTTCGGTTCGGCAGACTCCAACTGTATCGTCCGTTTTTTAAGGCTCTATGTTGTTGTGGAGGGGGTCCCGCCGACCTCCTCCACGACAGTTTGTTGGTACAACATGGCAGGATCGGGAGCAAAACCATTTACGTATCGATACATTTTTCGACTTTTTCATTTTTCATGCCAAACCGATGGAGCGAATGCGATGGTGGCGATGCGTTCGGATCGACACGACGGACGACCCTCATTTGAACTTCCAAATTCAAACTTCGGAAGGTGAGTCCACCTGTTCGTCGAATCGCAAGAGGGCCATGCAGGAGGGCGACCCGCCGGCGGAGCGCAAAACAGCGAACGAGCAAGAGGGCCATGTCTTCGCTTCATTTTTTCGCACTAGTCGTTGGCGTCCGCATCTGGCGGTGCCGCCCACATTATCGGCGCGTATATACATTTTCTCAACATAGCGCTTAGAACAATTTTCTTATGTCGTGGAAGAGGTTCGACGCCGCCCGATACAAAAAAAAAGCTGCGGAACAACGTATAAGTCTTCGTTTCCCACGAGTTCCAGCCAATTCATTCACATTCGGAAATTTAGTTTACAAACATCCCCATAATTCATCCAGTAATAATGGTCGTACCATTACTTTGCGGATGACTCAAACTTTTGTGGGGAAGCTTATTAGACAACTAAGATGTGGGATGAAATTCAATTGACATCAGAGGGATATCCTCACAAAACATAAAAGTACACAAAAGATGAAAACAAAATGCACTTATCTTCGATCGATCAAAACTTATCATCGAGAAAAAAGAAACCAAAACACTTGTTTGTGTAAACACCAACCCATGTGATGTATCTACATAAACAACGTATTCTTGAATATATAGATTCATAAAGATATGTGTGCATAGATATAAATCATGGCATAAAAGTGTATATAGATCACCATAAAGATATAGGTATACATAAAGTTGTAAGAATATGTGTGCATATGTATATAGATCTAGAAATTTACATACGTTTCTACATACATACATGGATATAAATATAGGCATGGGTATCGATTTAGATATGGGTATACATATAGATAGAGATATAGATATAGATATAGATATAGATACAGATATAGATATACATAGATATAGATATAGATGTAGATGTAGATGTAGATGTAGACATAGATATAGATATAGATATAGATATAGATATAGATATAGATATAGAT